>APFE030244710.1:168482-247903 GCA_000404065.3 Pinus taeda
TTCTGTACATTAATATTGATAATACCTACTGATTCCATCCAAGGGTATCCCAAAACAACATCTATGTTATCCATATCTGAAGCATAAAAATCACCATGAAACACATACTTATCCATAGAAAGTTTCAAATCCTTATAAATTTGAACATCCTTATCATCAACCTGTGTATTTTCAATATGTTTTGCTAGGACTTGCAATTTTTTTGCCAATTTAACATTGATGACATTATGTTTACCATTAGGATTGATAGAAACAATGATCCTCTCTTTCTGAATCAATCCATGAACCTGCAGTAAGGATATACCAGTAGGAAATAGACCCACATGTTTCTCCTTATCTTGTTTTCTGGCATGAGACCATCTGTCTAAAAGTAATTTTTCAAATTCTTCCTCTGAAAGTTTGGTCAACTGCTTGTGGTCAAGTGAATTCCACCACCATTTTGCAGCCTCATCTATTAAAAATAACCACACTTTCTCCCCCCAATTTGTCCAAAATATACGCTTTAGTTCCTTTATGAATTCTTCAATAGTCGGACCATCACCTTTTCCTGTAAAAATTAGAACCTCACTAGAAGCCATAAAGAGGGTTTTGAAAAAGAAAACTTGGCGAAAATTTGAAATGGTCACAATTCCGTCAATATTGCTCAGAATCCTTATTATAACATATTTTTAGAAATGGAACAATCATTCTGCATCTGCCCATGTGATAGAAATCTTGATTCAGGCACTGGAATTTCAAATTTGTGCTGCAACTCTCCCGCCATCACCCAAAATTTCTGCAAAAAGAGCTGATTTTAAATCAACGATATCTCCCTCATCCGGACTCCGATTCGACTATTTTTTTTTTGAAATTGTGTATTTTTTCACAGAGAATCCCTATCTAGAATTATATTTTGCAGATCTTGCACTAGGATGTCTAGATCTGCGCCGCAAACTCGCTGCCCTGAAAAATTATCTGCAACCCCACTGAATTTTAAATGAGCGATATCTCCTTCATCCGGATTCCGATTTGATCGATTTTTTTTTTTAAATCTGCTGCTTTTTCACAAAGAATACAGATATGCAATCAGATTTTGCATATCTAGAACGAAAATGTATAGATCTGATCTGCAAACTCGCCGCCCTTGAAATCCTGCAAAAAGTAAAGAAAAAAAAAATCTACACTTTTGTGCCCAAGAAAGTACTCTGATACCACTTGTTGTAGCTCTAAACCAAAATATTATAATAATAGAAATAACCCAAGAATAAAAAGATAGAAATAGAATGAAATGCTTCTTTATTATCAAACCCTTATGGTAGGGAAACACCATACATTCACTCCTTAAGGAAGGATAATACTCCACAAGCTATATGCATGTTCATACAAGAATACTTCTCTTCATATCTCTCCATGTGGAGTCTCTAGCCTCTATATAAGCCTCATACATACAATACCATGCATCATTACCATGGTTTCCTCATACCATCAACTAATACCATGGACCCCTTACATTATTATTAACTACTTGTGGTCCCTTACATGACATGGGTTAACCACCTTATTTATTACTATGGCCCATCCCATTATTACATTATTACCTTGGGTACCTCCCTCGGTACCCCATATTACCCCCTAGGTATATAACAATGATTGCATGACTACTCTCCCTCATCTTGTAGCAAAAGCACATTCTCCATATTCTCCACCAGCTCTTCCACAATATCTTGCTTGCCCATCAGAACCATTCACACAACCCAATCAACCATATCATCAAAATGCTCCATTCCTTAGACATTTTCCTCCTCAACTAATTCCACACCCTCACCATAATAAACTAGTACAACATACTTACAAAGTTCAACTGGAAAATTTGCCCAACCTTCCCACCCATTATATCTCACATATGTTATTAGAGAAAACTTACAATGATATTCAGAATGTTTCAAATGCAAAAATTGTAGAAGCTATGGAACAAAATGAGGTTTCTTTTACTAAGCATCAACAAGCTATTTTAAAAGCTCAAGAACTTCATGATATGATGGCTATGGGAAATGAAGAAAGTAAAGGATATATTGAAGATTGGTTTCACTCCATCATTTGTTTGCAACATCACTCTATGCTTCAACAATTTTTGATACCATTTTTTGAAGGGAAGTTGGCTTCTCATACCTGAATATCCATTAACATGCATTTTCCAAATTTGAGTATGTGCATACGTGAAGCCTTACTTCGAAAATGACTTCACTGGAAGTACTCATATACATAGTCATATTCATTTTTCAAATCAAAATAGGTTAGTGTAGAAAACAAAATAAATAAGGGAATAAATAAATGCATTTTGTTTTTTTATGTAAAACTAGTTGTTTTTTGTCACAACATGTTATGCAAATCAACATTGGTGATAATTTCTTTTAATTCATTTGTGTATGTAGATGATTTAATAGAAATAGCAATTCTACAAACACTTATATTCATTTTTATCTTCAATATGAAAAAATGCTTGAATATCATTTTTTTGGTCTGCGGGCTTGATGCAATTTCTAGAAAAATAGTTGGGACAATCATGCTTTGAGGGACCAAAAGGGAATATTTTTAAAACCCATTTCTATTCTAAGTAGCTCTTCATGTCTACTTTCTAACCCAATTTGAATCACTCAATTTGGATTTGAAATGAAAAAGTTAGAAACAAAACATTGACAGGGTGTCTAGTGGGCAGCTCAAGAACAGAGTTGGGATAGTCAATTTTTGGAGGCCTAAATGAATGAATTTTTAAAACCTGTTTCTATGGTAGATTCCCCTATGAATTTAGTTTACAATAAAATTCTAATTACGTATTTTTGATATCGTATGGGGAAGTTATGATCAAAATACTGACTGTATATCGTAAATCAACACCCTTAAAACTATGTCTTTCTGGTTGTTCCTTACAGTATTTGACCTATCAATTCTTCTTCTCCTCAAAACCCATTTCTATTGGAAATAAATAAATTAATATACTTTCATTTCCAATTTGAATCATTTGAATCTGACATCAAACGAAAAATATATGTTTGAAATATCAACTGTTGGTCTAAGCTGGGTAATCGAAAATGACTCTGTTATGCAGGTTGTTCTAACTAAAATTGACATCTCATATCATTGAATTTTTAAAACCTATTTCTCCTGGAGATATACCTTTGAATTATCTCTTATTTAGCTTTGTAATCACTCAATTTGGACAAAAAACAAAGAAGTTGTGATCAAAACACTGCTGGTTAGTACGGTCAACTACTACTCTCCCGCAGGTGACAAATAAATTTTACTTTGTAATTTTCTCTGTGGATTTGTTATACAGAGTAACTAATTGTTGTTTTTTGAATAATTCTTGGATTAGGGGAGCCCAATCACCTCTCTTTCTCCATGATTTAATGTTTTATTGCAGGTAGACATTCGTTTTTTGCAGGTCTTGGGAAAATAAAGAAGGTCAATTTATGGACGAGTGATTTTTGAAAGAAATTTTATGAAACAAAGGGAGTTTCATCCAACTCATTACCCAACAAATTCATAATACAACAAATAAAGAATTGATTTCCATTTGAAGATTCATGTCATGTTTTTGCTGCCAAAACATTTTTCAAAGAGATCAATTTTTTTACATAATATCATAGCTGTTGTAACTTAATTTATTTATTTACATACTGTTTTTTTGTTATTTCTTTTCTAATTTCTTTTATTTTTTTTGTTTCAGGTGTTACTTCATTCAAAGTGTAACTCATCCTCAGCATCAATGCCGTGAACAACTAATTTGTTTTTTTGCATGCTTACATTTTATGATTGTCCATTTTGTTGTTCCTTTTTCACATTTCGTTGTTCCTTTTTCACATTTTGTTGTTCCTTTTCGAAATGGAATAGATGTTGTTCCTTTTCGAATGGAACAACACTTTTGCACTTTCACTTTTTGTTGTTCATTTTCGAAATGGAAAAAAACTTCTGCACTTTCATGTTTTGCTGTTCCTTTTCGAAATGGAACAACACTTCTGCACTTTCACGTTTTGCTGTTCCTTTTCGAAATCGAACAACACTTCTACACTTTCACGTTTTGTTGTTCCTTTTCGAATGGAACAACACTTCTGCACTTTCACGTTTTGCTGTTCCTTTTCGAAATGGAACAACACTTCTGCACTTTCACGTTTTGTTGTTCCTTTTCGAATGGAACAACACTTCTGCACTTTCACGTTTTGTTGTTCTTTTTCGAAATGGAACAACATTTTTGCACTTTCACGTTTTGCTGTTCCTTTCCAAATGGAACAACACTTCTACACTTTCACGTTTTTCCGTTCCTTTTCGAAAAGAATAGCACGTTGACACTTTTTTTTGTTGTTCATTTTCCAAAGGAACAGCACTTGCATTTTTGTTGTTCCTTTTCCAAAGGAACGACACTTTTGATTTTTGATGTTCCTTTTCCAAAGGAACGACACTTGCATTTTTTGTTCATTTTCTAAAGGAACGACACTTTTAGTTTTTGCTGTTCTTTTTTCCAAAGGAATGGCATTTGCATTTTCACGTTTTTTTGTGTGTATTTTTGCTTTTTTGGTATGCATTTTCTCTGTTGTTCCCTACACAGAACACCACTTCCTTTTTGAGTGTTTTTGCTGTTCCTTCAAAAAATCAACACTTTGGGAGTATTTTTAAGAGCAACCATTCCTTTCTCTTGTGGGATTATTCCTAGTTCATCACAACCACATTTTATTGATTCTCTTTCATGGTATGAAGTACACTATTTTTATGAGGACAAGAATTATGGATTCTATTGAAGTGAGTTAATATCATTTAAGTTATGATCTTTAACAGGACAGCTCCTTGATGATAGTTTCTTTTCAAAAAAGACACAATTATTTATATACTATTTTACTGCATTGTTTCTGTTGAACATGATATTGATTGATCATCTTAATACCATGTTGGTTCCACCCTTCCTGGTTATAATATTCTCTATCTATAATAAATGAGATTATGGGTATATTTTTCTATTGACATGTTCAACGTTTTTCGCCATCCCTGCTCTTAAGGAGTATTGAGCCTCCCTCTTTTTATCATAAAACGATGTAATAACAACAAAATTTGTTCGCATATGGAGGATAGGGGGTCTCATTATGAGCCAGCCTGCCATGTTCATAAAGTTGTAACAAAGTGACATTCCCATTATGGCCACCACACCAGGGTTATGATCCACTGGATAGCCAAATTATCCCTTGGAATAGGAGGTCTCATCACGAGGCGGCCTGATCACTTTTGCTACATCCCAGTGAATGGCAGTGTGGTTATCTGGTTACCACGCCAGCACAATGATCTCTTCTGTAGAACAACAATTAAACTCTCTAGTTATAAACTGAGGATTCTGGCTCATATGGGTTAAAAAGCAACCCTGCCGAGGCTATGGACGCCTACTTGCAGTAGAGGCTCTGCTTATGGTATTGAAGTTATATCTTATTGTCAATTATTACTATAATACCCTTTTCTTATTCTTTATTTTTATAAGAGAAGTTATTTCCTTAACTTTTTCCCTGTTTTGAACCTTTATGCATGAGAAATTGTTTTATGATCAATCACATCATTTTCAGCTAGAATACCATCAGCAAAGCATCTTTTTAGCATATTGTCGTCCTTTTTCATTTTGCATAAACTATCATCAATCCAAAGCGTCCTATCTCTTATTCATAACTATCTTTACACACTTTGCTCTCAATATAACCATAACTTTCACCATCCTATCATTGATATGTTTACTCTGCTTCATTTACTATTGTATTGTTCATTCCCTTGCCTTGCCGTCAGCACAACACTTCTCATATGCTTTATGGTCATGGAATCCATTTTCCAATTGGAAGGGGGAATGTATGCATTATGGGATTGCATGTGATATGATTACTACACTCTGCCATAACTTGTTTATTTGATAAGTTTTTCTGATTGAAATTTTTGCATGCATCTTAATCTATTGCTATTTAAAACCAACACTATGGATTCAAGAACATTGTATGCAAAATAGTGATTTGTTTATAGGCGAACAACAAGTATGGGGCATAACTCTATTCGCAGCATAACCACACTATTGCAACTAACAGACGAGGCTCGCGCAACTTGCAAATGTGAACAACTGTTCAGAAATGATGTGCTTGCCTGGATTCCACCTTTTGCATCACTTTTAGAACCAACTCTGCCTACATTATCTTCAACAAATGCCAGTACATATATGTCATTCCACATTTTTCTTTTGGAGGTAAAACTTAAGGTATAATAGCATAGTTTTCTGATTTATTATGTATTTAGGAGAATTTAATGAAAATCCATTTTGAGCATTATTTGCCATCCTTCATTTCATAGTTTTTACCACTTCCCATTTTTCAATGGCATATCATCTTTCGGTTTGGGGGAGTGTCGCTTTCATTCATTTCTTTTTTATGACCATGTCATTCATATTCTTTATCATCCATTTATATTCTTATTCATTCTCAATACCTCCCTTATTCCATGATTGTTTTACACCAAGCATAGAATTCAACATATGGTAGCAACCACCTCAATTTCTTTTCTAGAATCACATGAGGCCATGCCCATTTTTCAGAGAGGGGGAGGACTTGCTACGCATGATGGATGTTTTTTACTTTCTTTCTCATTCAAGGCATACAATTTCAGTGTAGAAATTGATTTCTATAATATTTTTAAAACTATGAACTCAATTCTTGTGATTTCCGGAAAACACAGAGGTATCATTAACATACACAAACCCAGATAATTTCAAGTTAAATTGGTTCATAAAATTTCAGAAATCATGCACTATCACCTACAACCATTTTGTTTATATCTCATGCTCTGTGCATCAATACGATTTGATTTTTGGAGTATAAATGCATTCATATATTATAAATTTACTTGCCACACTTCAACAAATGCTGGTCTGTAGTTTTTGGGAAAATGGTTAATGCAGGTTGTTGTCATTTATATAAAATATTGCTGCAACTTCATTGTTATGCCTTCATCAAGATTGCTAAAATTGAATATTCATTAATTGAGGAAGAATTCATTTGTTCTCTCCATTTCATGAGCTGAGATGAACATATTTTTTTATTGCTTGGTTAACACATGGTTTTTGTCTTTGGGTTGCATGAAGACATGCAATATATTCAGTTTTCGTTGCATGAGGACATGCAACATATTGAGTGTTGGGGTATGTTGGGCCGTGAATACAACCACTTTGTAACACTTATTTCATCCATTTTTACTCTTCTCTATTATATCATTTGTTGTAATTTATCATTTAAATCCATTTTATAAATGATTTATGCTCTTATGGATGAATATTATTTATTCCCCTTTATTTCTAATAAATTGATGATTATCAATGATTTTATAAATGATAGTTTCAATAAATTAGTTGTAACATTATTTACCATTTTTAACCTCCAAGATAATTTTCATATTGAAGATTTGACCATTAAACCTGCCAACTCAGAAATTCGCCGGAATAAGAAGTGACAGTTTTGTGGTTAAGATTCTGAGCAAATGAAGAAGAATTTGGAAACTCTGGAACATGGGTTTTGTCCAAAACTGACCCAATTAACTTTATTGGAGAACGATTTGCCAAAATTCAGCTTGTACTGAGAGAAACGCAGGGTTCTTTGAGCACGATTTTCTCAGATTTGCTGTTGCAGCCATCCTCCAAATCTCTGCTACAAAGCCAAATTCGTCTTGCTCTTGTTGAGAGATGAATGGAAATATATCTTCTTGTTGATCAGTTGGTTGGAAACAATCCAATTTTGTAATACAAATCATGTTGTACTTATCTTTATTGTAACTTCTCTCTGATCTCTCTATTTAAATGAAAACAGAGATCAGAGATGGGGAGGACTTCCAGATGATTTTTGGGGGATGAAAAATGATGAAGAATGATGGTGGATTATTCATGACAGGATAGGGATTGTTGCATGCTATAATTCTCAAGCATTTGTTGTTGTAATGATTCCACAATTTGCTGATTAATACATGATTTGGGAATTGTTGATCGCTCTTTTCCTTCTGAAGTAACCCAGCAGCATCCACTGGCGGCTAAGGGCCCAGCCTATGGTGGAGTACGCTGATGTTGTGTATCATATCTTTACAATTCCTGCCGTGTGATGGTTTGTTTTCCTTTTCATTTCTTTAAATTGTTTTGTTCAGCAATCTTTTGTTTATGAACATTTCGCAGAATTGCTTTGTTATATTGAAATCATAATTGGATTGCGTGAGTGATAGAATTATTAATTATAACTTGAAATGTACTGTTGATAATTCTGATCTGATACTACGTTGTCTAATTAAGAACTGTGGTCCATTTAATTGTTGCTCATTTATAATTTCCATGGCTGTTCAATTAAGTTACTATTCAAATATTACTGCGATTGTAATTGCTTCAATAACTGCAATTAATGTTCATGATGTTGGATTAAGGTTGCTGATTCAATTACATTTATAGTTTTTTGTGTCTTTCTAATTACTTAGTTTTGCTATTTAGTTCCATTTTAGACTTGTTGTTCCATTTACGGCCATTCCATTTTAGACTTGCTGTTCCATTTCCTATTTGTTGTTCTATTTTACTTTCTGTCGTTCCATTTACTTGCATTTGTTGCTTTGGTGTGAGAGAAGGTCTAAGGCTATAGTGAGCCTCAGCAGTGGTTTCCTAGCTCCCATACCTATGGTCCACACTCTAATTTCCTTTCCATCAGTTTCTAGAGGGATGGGTTATCGCTTCCGCACCCTTCACTGATAAGCTGCCTTGTGTGATTTTATCCTTTTGAAGTAATTTAGTCATAGTTTAGCATTCATTTACTCTTGTATTTTCTGAATGTTGTACTACTAAACATTACTCTTGAGTAAATAGCCGCCTCCGACTAAGTACACTCTTGAAATAAAAAGTCGTCCCTGGGTTGACAATTAATGTGAGGTAATTAGGAGTTACAAAGACACCTTTTTATCGCCCAACATAACAAGTGAAGTGTTTATCAATAAATGGAAGTTGACACTAAAAACTTGGTTTCCTATGGGTTCTTTAGTAGGGTTCTCCCAAATAGAGTGGTAGTTTCCTAGAAAATTAGCTTGAGAGTTGTTTTTGGATAACCTAATATTTGAAATTTTCTATTGTTATACTTTAAGATTTTGTTAAGATAAACAAGAAATTGAGATTTTGTTCAAGGTTATCACGAAGGTAAGTCTAAAAGGGAGCTACGGTGTGATTCATATAAGGATGGTGGGTTACATAGATTTACATATTTATATTGGGAAAGCTGACATGGATTTAGTGTAAGTTGTAGCTATTTTTTTTATGTTTTTTTGGAACTCTGTGTAGGCTACATACAATTTTTCTCTTGCTAAATATGTCAACTGTATTTAAATCTTTCCATTGTTTCAAAGGAATCCACTAGTTACCCACTAAAGATATAAATTTTCCTTCAAGCTTGTAGGGTTTTCTCAAACTACCATAAAGAAATATAAATAAAGATAATATTAAATGTTGTTTCCATATAACCCAATATTTAACGTTTGTTTTATACAAATAAGATGCCATCTAACCCAAGTCTATTTGTCCTAGAGATTGACTCCACCATTAAGTAGACATTAAATCTGGATGATTGTAGGGTTTATATTCATATTTATCTTGACATTTGATTTTCATCATTTCTTGAAAGTTTGCATAGATTTTGAAAAATGTAAAAGATATTTTGGCTAAATATTGCTTTATGAAATTGTTTTTTCCTTATCAATCATGTTTTTCTGGTGTAACACCCTTTTGTTTCATCATATTTACTTTTTTTTTTTTACCAAGTTTATGCTTAACTTAGAAACTTTTAAATTGTCTTAACATGTTTGTTAAGAAGTTAAGGTTGGAAAAGCCAAGTATCATGACATTTTTGCTTAAAGAAATTAAACAGGGTTAATTAAGGAAAAAACTTAATACTAAACAGTTATAACAACTCCTTGAATAGTTACAAATGGTTGCCATCCCTTTTCCTAAAAAGAGGAAAGGGAAGGGAAGTAAGATTTTTTCCTTGAGTTGGGTAGTGATAATAGTGTGAAGATTTCAATTATGGGAAAAAATCAAATGAGCGTGCGACTTCAGGCTGGACAATAGTCCTGACGCCCAAGACACCTCACTACTTTTATTCACACTGTTAGGATCAAGAAGTGCTAGGCGGGGGACCATGGACATGATTGCCAGGTCCATGGCTAGGTGGTGAGACCTTCTAGAAAGAGTATTGATTGCACAGTGTTAAATAAATTGGAACAGATAAGTACCAAAAGGTTATATTTATTATTGATAGTTTAAATGGTGTATAACTAGGAGTAATGTTTATGTTTTATTCTATCTCTGAGCTAGGTACTGCTGATGATTTAATCTAAAACTTACAGTATTATAATTCTACAAACCTAAAGAATAACATGTTGTATTATAGACATATGCAAGGATAATAGAGTTATAATCATTGCTTAGATTCTGTTAATTATATATATTTATGGAACGAAAAAAAAAACTAAATTTATCTGTACATTTAAGTACTCAATCACAAAGAAAGAAAGAAATAGAATATTCACTACTTTCCCAATAGAGAAAGGCCAACAACCCAAATGTATAAATTCCTTTCGATTCTAGAAAATGAATGAAATCAGATTCAATATATACCCTGAATTAACATATACTCGAGATTCAATATGAATTCAATACTCGTTACAATTACAGGAATTTGCTTATTCACTAGCGGGTTATTTTCTATTAAAACAAAGAGTAAGAAAAATACTGCATAGACTAAATATATTTAAGAGCTATAACCATTATTAAATATTCCTCTCTTAAGAATTCTCTATATAAATTGTTTCCATTCATTATACACGACAACCTATACTATGAATATATTCATAAACACGCAATATCTTCATATACTTGGCTTGTCCATGGCAAGGTCGAGACTTTGTGAGGGTTATCCATAAAATTCCAAACAAACCTTCAGAACAACCAAGAAACAAAGTAGCATTGTTAGGCAATGTATTCCATAAAACAATAAGTATAAATTAATTCATTTCAAAACCATTCGAAATATTACATTAAGGTCAAAGCAGCTAAACTAGGAATCCAAAATGGCTAAAATCAAATGGAATTTGATACATCCCTTAAATGATTACGAATTATGTGTTAAAATGAGACTTTGGCCATGCCAGGAGCCAACAAACTCTCCCACCCTCAAATGTGAAACTGAATCTACCCTTTAACAGTCAAAGTATGTTGTCGATTCGTGAATTTAAACCAACTTGGAAAATAGCAGAGAATTGTCGAATTAGTTCTAGTGTAGATCCTTTTCAAATGCTTATTGACTCTGGGAGCAGGGTCAAGTTGTTACCTATAAACCCAACAAAAACTGATCAGATGTTAGTTGTCGGGAAGACTAATCCTGCAAATAAGCACTTAAAAACCTATGCTAGTTATATCTGTACCTGGAAGGAACTATGCCATTGTCGGAGCATCGCATAACTGGAAGGTCAGTATCAGAATGTCACACCACAACTTCTCAGAAGGAAAATGGGTGTTCGTATTAATTCCAAAGTAGAGCAAACCTAGGTTCTGCAGCAGAAGGGTATCCCTGTTTGGCCACCGGGTTCGAGGGAAGAGCTGAGACAATCCACATGAGTATGCCTACAACAAATGTAGTTACATTGGGAAGGAACAAGGGTAACTATGAATACAAAACAAATACTGCATCAACTCGCTAGCTTAGCTCATCGCCATAGTTTGTCTGAAGGCGATAGCCATTAATTCTAGAATTGTCAGATGGAACCTGTTAACTAAGAAGATAGATAGGTAGAGACCCTTATTTATTTTCTTCACCCACTACTCATTATAGAGCTTCAACCCTTCTCGCCAGCGACAGAGTGAAATGGAATAGGAAGGTAAGGTTATGGTTTGCAACATAAATGGGTTAGGTCTCCCATGTCTTAGCTACATTGTATCAGATGGACTCGGCATTAAACCCTTACACCTTAGCATTAAATTGAACCAGGCGGGAGAGTCATCACCTCTATCGAGGTGAGGGCAGGTGGAACTTTACCATGTCAGATGATAGGTAAGCTATGTAGATGGATTGGGATTATGTTAAATCTGAATCTTTAATACATGCAAACTCATTTTGTCATTAATGGTTCAACTAAAATCGAACAAGCAATGTATTCCATAGGGTAAGGATGAAAGCTAACTATGGTATTTAAGGATGAATTCTCCTTTTTAATAAGAGGTGTTACAAATGGTATCATAGCCTAGATTCATACACTCAGGCTTCTGGGATAAAAAATACAAAAAAAATAATTTAAAAATTAAGAGCTATCATACTTAGAATATGCAATAAAAGATTGAGTTGTAAATGTGAACACAGAGATAGAGACAGAAGTCTACACTCAACATGCAGAGGAACCCGAGGATCTGAAAACTGTCAGAGATGCCTAATGTAGAGGCCAATCCAGATATATGGATATAGCTCGGAGAGGAGTCTCAACAAGCTAATGTTGAGTTGCTAGAAATAGTGCAATAGCTACATACAGAAATGATAAATTTGAGGTCAGATAATAAACGCATGAGACATGAGCAAGAGAAGATTCTCAAGAGCCTGTCTGACTGACAGAGTTGGTGAGGGCCAGACCCTACTATGGAGGACAAAGAAAGAACACCAACAACTCACCATGGTGTAAATAATTTCGAGACAACAAAAGGAAATAAGGAGGATGAAGAAGGGTGTTTGGATAACGTATCACACCAAAGGAAAACCAAAAACAAAAGACAAAATTACACGACGAGTTTAAGAAAATAAAACCATCATTATTTGAAGGAGAATCTGAGGAGGTAGCCGAAGCATGGCTGATTGATATGGGGAAATATTTCCAAATTTATTAATATACTAAAAAGGTTGAAGCATGTTTAGAAATTTATCACCTATGGGGAAAAGCCAGTCTCTAGTGGGAAGAAATCAAAACAGTGAGAAATATTGATGGAGAACACTTGATATGGAAAGAATCCCATAAACACTTTAATGATAAATACTTAATTGAGCATTACTACAATGAAAAAGTGAAGGAGTTCCATGAGTTAATATTGGGAACCTTGACTATGGATGAATATGTGAAGCGGTTCACTTCCTTGTTACAATATGTTCCAGACATGTAAGAGGAAGAAGCAAAAATTCAACGATTTATCAACAATCTGCCTAATTTCATGAAGGAGAAGCTGGAATTTGACTATCCGAGGTTAATGGATGATGCAATAAAAAAGACCCATATCTGTTACTAGGAGATGAAATAGAAAAATGAGTTACGAAAAGGAAATTCGAGTAGAAGAATGAGGAATATACTACCAAATAGACAATAGAAGTTAGCAAATGGTTGGAATAGTCAACAGAGAACTTTTGGAAAATTTACTAGAAATCCACACAAATTGCTAGCATACCCTGAAATGAAATAGACAGAGAGAACTAATAAGCCTATGATCGAAAAACCACCTAAGCCATGTTTGCAATGTTGGGGATATGGAGAATCTCACTATTATAAGAACAACGAATGTAAGGCCCAAACTAAACAACTTTCCAACATGCAAGAATCTTCTACAGCTGGAAATATAGCAAGGAGTTTGCCCAAAATTAATCGCGCTTTGGATGACCATAAGGCATAATACGAGCCCACCATGATCGAGTGCGAAGGTATGATTTCTAATAAACTTGTTTTTGTTTTATTTGATCTAGGTGCTAACCTAAGTTATATTAGCCTGAAGGTGGTAGAAAAATGCTAGTTGCCCAGTAGCAAATTTAAGAAATCATGGAAAATACAACTAGCCACTGGAGCTAAGAGGAAGGTGTCTACCAAATCAGAAAATCGTCCTATCTTAGTTACATGGAAGCTCATTCATGTCAATATAAATATATTTCCCCTAGGTTCCAACAATGTATTGATAGGAATCAATTGGTTGGAGGACGTTGGTCCTTAGTGGATTGTAGACAGAAATATGTGAACTACCTTACAGAACTGGGGAAAAGAAAAGAAATTCAAGGTATCTAGAAAAGCATGAAGTTATGCCCCATCACTACTAACTAGTTGGGAAAATGCATTAGAAGAGGGTTCCAGATTTATGATGTTCAAGTAGGATACTCTAATGATAGAAATAAGATGAATTCTTTAGAAAACATTCCTATAATCGAAGAATTCATGGATGTATTTCTAGAAACTATTCTCGGGCTACCCCCTAGATGTGACATTGATTTTACTATCGAACTCATACCTGGAGCAACCCTAGTTTTAAAAGCCCCTTATCGCATGAGCATCCCTAAGTTAACTGAACTCAAAATGAAGTTGCAAGAGCCTTTAGACAAAGGGTACATTCGTCCTAGTATGTCACCATGGGGAGCCCTAGTATTGTTCGTTCGAAAGAAGGATGTGACTTTAAGGTTGTGCGTTGACTATCGACAGCTAAACAAACTCACTGTCAAAAATATATATCCTTTAGCTTGGATTGATGACTTATTTGATCTAAGATTGATCTAAGATTTTACTATCACCAAATCCGAATAAAGGATGAGGACATTTGTAAGATTGCCTTACGAACTCGCTACGGTCATTACGAGTTCGTCCTACTGCCTTTCAACCTTACAATCACCCTAGCTACTTTTATGAGATTAACGCACATGATATTTCAGCCTTTCCTAGATAAATTTGTGCTAATTTTTATTGATTATATAATAATTCATTCAAAAAATTAGGAGGAACACAAACAACACTTAAGAATAGTGTTGCAAATTTTGTGAGATATTCAACTATGTGCTAAGTATAGCAAGTGCGATTTTTACAAAACATAAAATTTAGTATTTGGCTCATGTTATATCAAGTGAGGGCATAGTAGTTGATCCAAAGAAGAAGAAAATGATAATGGAATGGACAGCCGCAAAAAATGTTGCAGATATTAGATCCTTTTTAGGCCTGATAGGTCATTACCATTGATTCATTAATTTTTTTTTCAAAAATAGATTTTCCTATGAATTCACTACCGAAAAAAGGTGTGTTTTCCATTGGATAGCTGAATGCAAGTAGAGTTTTGAGCAGCTAAAGTAGTTACTAACCACTGTACCAGTGTTGAAAGTAGTAGATCTGGAAAAATCATTCATTGTTTGCACAGTTGCAAGCAAGGAAGGGGTTGGTGGAGTATTAACTCAAGAGGGAAAGGTCATTGCATATGAATCAAGTAAATTGAAAGACTATGAACAATAGTACTATGTTTATGATCTAGAATTAACAATAGTTGTACATGCACTTAAAATGTGGTGACACTACCTTTCAGGAAAGAAATTTCTACTGTTAACTAATCACAATAGTTTAACAATTTTTTTAATCAGTCAAGTTTGAATGCTTGACATACCTGATGTACTGTATTTCTAAGCAAATTCAACTTCGATATGAAGCACCTTAAAGGAAAAGAAAACTTAATCTCTAATGAATTAAGCAGACAAATGCATTGTGTCTATGAAATACAACCAAGTCAGGCACAATTTAACCTCTCAAATTATCAAGGAAGCATCCCTCAATGATCTGGAATATGCTTTTCTATTGCAGCAAGTAGCATAAGATCAAAAAAAGGGAAAATAGTTTGATTAAGCTATAACTTTTGATGAATTGTTGACATTCAAAAACAAAATTTATGTTCCCAATTTAAATTATGTTAAGCCATCATTACTGGATGAATTTCATAGGAAGCCTTATGCCACCTATCCAAGATATCTAAAACTTTTAACAACTATCCAAATAAGTTACTTCTAGCTAGGATTAAGAAATGATGTTGCAGAGTACTTATCAAAGTGTCTGGAATGTTAGTTAGTAAAGGTAGAGCATTAGCATCCTGCAGGTCTCTTGCAGCTATTACCTATTCCTGAATGGAAATGGGATATGATCACTTTAGATTTTATTACAGGACTAACCCACACTAGAAAGCATCATGATTCAATTATGGTGGTATTAGATAAGCTGAGCGAAAAGACCAATTTTATACCTGTGAAATCCACCTACAAGACAATAGAGGTAGCAGATATATTCATGAAGGAAATCTTCTGATTACATGGGATACCTCGGGTTGTGATTTCCGACAGACATGTAAAATTTACTTCCTCTTTTTAGAAAACCCTTTTTCCTAGGTTGGGTACTCAGATTCAATTTAGTACCACTTACCATCAAAAAACAAATGGTCAAATGGAATGAGTAAACCAAGTCCTCGAAGATATGTTAAGAATGTTTGTTGCAACAATCCCACAAGTGGGAGGATTGCCTCCATTTAGTAGAATTCATGTATAATAATGGTCATCATGGGTCTTTGGTCATGAGCCCTTTTGACATACTGTATGGAAGGAAGTGTGGGGTACCCACAGACTAGAATAACCTAGTTAATAAGTTAGCATTGGATCTGGATATGTCAGCTGCGATGGAGGCCACAGTGAAAAAGGTTTGCTAGAACTTAAAACCCACACAAGAGAGGCCAAAGGTTTACACAAATAAAAACAAAATTCATAAAGAATTCTAGATAGGGGATCATGTATACTTAAAATTTAAACCCCAGAAAAGCACCATACGGTGGAAGGGTTGCGCCAAATTGGCGCCATGGTATTGTCGACCATTCCAAATCCTAGAACGAATCAAACTAGCGACATATAAATGGGCACTTCCAGGCCACATCTGAGTTCAAAATGTCATCCATTTATCATGGGTTAAAAAATATGTAGAAAACTCTCAACATATAATTAACTTGGAAAATATACAGGGAATAGGAACAAATGAATATGTGATGTCAAAATTGTTGTTTGGCGTAATTCTAAGTATCAATTATGATTTGTGCAGGTGAAGCCTAAGGGAGAGTTGTTGGAAGCTCCTCTTCGTATTCTAGATCAGAAAGAAACCACCTTACGGAAGTGAACCATCCATAGGTTAAAGTGTAATGCAGGCACTTTGGCCTGGAGGAGGCCACTTGGGAAGAAGAGGAGATCATGCTGCAAGCACATCCAACATTATTTTGGTAGAAGAACACTGAGGATAGTGTTCCTCATAAGGGGGGAGAGTTGTAGCACCCTTTTGTTGTATCATATTTTCTTTTATTATTTTTTTACCAAGTTCTAAATTCACTTAACATTTTTGTTAAGAAGCTAAGGCTGGAAAAGCCAAGTATCATGAGATTGTTTTTAAAAGAAATTAAACAGGATTAGTTAAGGAAAAAAAACTAACTACGAAACAATTATAACAAATCCTTGAAGAGTTACAAATGTTTCCATCAAAATTATGAGGGAATAGTTTGGCGTAGCCAAACACTTTTAATCACAAAGATTTCCTTCAAATTTAGAGGGTTTAATATCAGATTTCATTCTTTTAAGCATAGATTCCATCATGTTAACCAAAGCACCCGCTATTGGAATCCATTCTCTTTGTTCTTTTTCTCTGAAGGGATTACAATGTAATCAAGGCTAACATTTTATGAGGCCTTTACTTTGAAAATACTATTACATTACAATGTGGTTAGCATTAATATTGTATTGACAAACTTGTTAATTGTTTTGAACAATTAAAATTAGACTCAAATTATAGAGTCACACACTTGATAGTAACGCAAGTTTAATTTATTTTTAGATGCCCAAATTAACAAGTGAAGTGCTTATCAGTAAATGGAAGTTAACACTAAAAAGATGGTTTCCAATGGGTTCTTTAGTAGGGTTCCCCCAAATAGAGTGTTAGGTTTCCGGAAAATTAGCTTGAGAGTTCTTTTTGGATAACCTAATATTTGAAATTTTGTATTGATATACTTTAATATTTTGTCAAGATAACAAGGAATTGAGATTTTGTTCAAGGTTATCATGAAGGTATGTCTAAAAGGGAGCTACAGGTGTGATTCATATAAGGATGGTGGATTACATAGATTTACATATTTAAAAATTGGGGAAGCTGACATGGTTTTAATGTAAATTGTAGCTATTTTTTTATGTGCCTTGGAACCATGTGTAGGTGACATACAAGTGTTTCTGTTTCTAAATATGTCAATTGTATTTAAATATTTCCATTGTTTCAAAGGAATCCACTAATTACCCATTAAAGATATAGCTTTCCCTTTGGCTTGTAGGGTTTTCTCAAACTACCATAAAGAATATTTCCTTGAGTTAGGTAGTGATACTAGTGGGAGGATTTCAAGTATGGAAAACAATCAAATGGATGTGCGACTTGAGATTGGACAACAGTCCTGATACCCAAGACACCTGACTAATTTTATTCAAACTATTAGGAGCATGAAGTGTTCAATGAGGGACAATGGTCATGATTTCCAAGTCCATGGCTCGATGGCAAGACCTTCCAGAAAGAGTATTGATTGCACAGTTTTAAATAAATTGTAACAGATAAGTAGCAAAAGATTATATTTATTATTGACAGTTTAAAAGGTGTATAACTAGGAGTAATGATTCTATTTTCTTTCATCTCTAAGCTAGGTACTGTTGATTATGAGAAACATCTTGTATACTCTGTTGTATTCATCATAAAGAAGGATTGATTTCATATTCCCCCCATAGTCTTATATTATGATTGAATCTAAACCTTATAGTATTATCATTCTACAAATCTAATGAATACCCTATTGTATTATAGATAGATGCAAGGATAATAGATTTATAATCATTACTTAGATTATGTTAATTGTATATGTTTATGGAACGGGAAAAAAACTAAAATTATATGTACATTTAAGTACCAAATCAACAAGAAAGTAACATATGGAATATTCACTACTTTCCTAATAGAGAAAGGCCAGCAATCTCAATGTATAAATTCCTTTCGATTGTAAAAAATGAACGAAATCAGATTCAATATATACCCTGAATTAACATATACTTGAGTTTCAGCATGCATTCAAGACTCATTACAATTACAAAATTTTTCTTATTCGCTAGCAGGTTATCACCTATTAAAACAAAATGTAAAAAAAATAATCGATAGAAAAATTATCTTTAAGAGGTATAATCATTATTAAATATTCATTTTTTTAGAATTCTCGGTATAAACCATTTCCATTCAATATACAGGACAACCTAAACTATCAATATATTCATATACACGCAATATGTTCATATACCTGACTTGTGCACAGCAAAGCCGAGACTTGGCGAGGGTTATCCATAAAATTTCGAGAAAACCTTCAGAACAACCAAGAAACAGAGTAGCACGGTTGGTAAGCATATGCCATAAAATAATAATTATAAATTAATTCAGTCAAAACCATTTGAAATATTACAGTAAGGTCCAAGGAACCAAGCTGCGAGTCCCAAATGGCTACAATCAAATGACATTTTCTACATCCCTTAAACGATTACGAATTTATGGTTACGGTGAGTCTTTAGCCATGCCGAGAGCCAACAAACCCTCCCACCCTCAAATGTGAAACTGAATCTAGCCTTAACAGTCAAAGTATGTTGTTGATTCATGAATTTAAACCAACATGTAAAATATCAAAGAACTGTCGAATTAGTTCTCGTGTAGATCCTTTTTGAAGGCTTGTTGACTTTGGGATTAGGGTCAAGTTATTACCTGTAAATAAAAAAAAACCCATCAGAAGTTAGTTATCGGGAGGATTAATCCTGCAGATAAGCATTTACAAACCTATGCTAATTATATATGTACCTAGAAGGAACTGTGCCATCGTTGGTGCATCGCATACCTGAAAGCCCACTATCAGAATGTCAAACCACAACTTCTCAGAAGGATAAGGGGTGTTGGTATTAAGTTCAAAGTATAACAAACCTGGGTTATGCGACAAAAGGGTATCCATGTTCAGCCACCAGGGTCAAGGGAAGATTCGAGACCATCCACCTGAGGATGCCTACAACAAACATTTTTTGTCAGTGACATTGAGAAGGAATGAGGGTAACTATCAATACAAAACAAAGACTTCATCAACTAACTAGCTTACCTCATCATCACAGTTTATCTGAAGGCAGTAGCCATTAACTCCAGAACTGTCGGATGGCACTTGATAACCGAGCAGATGAAAAGGTAAAAACCCTCATTGGATTTCTTCACTCAGTGCTCATTACAGAGCTTCAACCCTTCTTACCACCAATAGAGCGAAATGGAATAGGAAGGTAAGGTTAGGTTCAACAATGTAAATGTGTTAGGTTTCCCATGACTGAGCTACACTGTACTCGTTGGACTTTGAATTAAACCCTTACTCCTTAGCATTAAATTGAACCAAGTGAGAGAGACATCACCTCTATCGAGGTGAGGACAAGTGGAACTCAACCATGTCAACTAACAAATAAGTCATGCAGATGGACCTAAATTATGTTAAATCCAAACCTTTAATACGTGCAAACTCATTTTGTTATTAATGATTCAATTAAAATCGAATAAGAAATGTATTCCATAGGGTAAGGTCGAAAGTTAACTATGGTATTTAAGGAAGAATTTTTTTTTTAATAAGAGGTGTTACATTTAGATTTTGAAAAATGTAAAAGATATTTGGCAAAATATTGCTTTATGACATTGTTTTTCCTTATGAGTCAGTTTTTTTATTAAGTTATTTCTTCATCTCGATGCTTAGTTTATTTGTAGAAGTTACATGTAGTCTAACTTGGTATATTTTATTTTGTTGTTCATTACATTATACATAAGTAGAATATTTATTTGGAGTTTTTAGAACTGTTCTTATAATTTTATTTGTAGGTCTAGGTACTAATGTGTGTCTCAAATAACTTACTGGAACAATAGAGTAGAAGATATTATATATATATATAGTATTATATATATATATATATATATATATATATATATATATATATTATATAACTTAGGATATCTAATTTTAATAATGAATTGTATTGATGTGTTATTTCTCCAATTGGTTTTTTTATTGTCATGGAATTTTGATTTTCTGAATATTATGATAGATTTAAAGAAAACAATAAATCATAAGAAAAAGGCTCTAAATCACATGGAAATTTAGTCTTTGTTTATCTTAGAATTTTAAGTTTTGAATGTTTTCATAGATTCAAAGTAAATCTTAACTCCTAAGAGCAAGTTTTTAAATTGCCTAGAGCTCTACCTATTTTAACTAGGGATCTAAATCACATAGAGATTTAGTCTTTGGTTATCCTAGAATTTTATTTTTTTGAATATTTTTTTAAAGTAAATCTTAACTCCTAAGAGGAAGGTTTTAAATGACATAGAACTTTACCTATTTTAGTATCACTTTTTACTTTTTACATATTTAAGT
The DNA here is from genome assembly GCA_000404065.3 of Pinus taeda. Classification (NCBI taxonomy): domain Eukaryota; kingdom Viridiplantae; phylum Streptophyta; class Pinopsida; order Pinales; family Pinaceae; genus Pinus; species Pinus taeda. Next base: position 189,784 of record APFE030244710.1, read on the forward strand.
ATCATTTTTTACATATTTAAGATATTTAAATGCACTTTGTATATTTTAATGACTATTGTATACATTTGTATTTAAATGTATTTTTTTTTGTGTTTTTAGTAGGACTCTCCATTTCTCTAGTTTACATGTCCATTATTCACCGCACTACCACATGGAAATTTAGTCTTCGGTTATCTCTTTTTTGAATATTTTCATAGATTTAAAGTAAATCCTAACTCCTAAGAGCAAGGTTTTAAATGGAATAGAACTTTACCTATTTCAATATCACTTTTTACTTTTTACATATTTAAGATATTTAAATGCACTTTGCATATTTTAATGATTATTGTATATATTCGTATTTAAATGTATGTTTTTCTTGTAATTTCTACCTATTTTAACTAGGGATCTAAATCACATGGAGATTTAGTCTTTGGTTATCTTGGAATTTTAATTTTTTGAATATTTTCATCAATTTAAAGTAAATCTTAACTCCTAAGAGGAAGGTCTTAAATGACATAGAACTTTACCTATTTTAGTATCACTTTTTACTTTTTACATATTTAAGTATCATTTTTTACATATTTAAGATATTTAAATGCACTTTGTATATTTTAATGATTATTGTATACATTTGTATTTAAATGTATTTCTTTTGTGTTTTTAGTAGGACTCTCCATCTCTCTAGTTTACATGTCCATTATTCACCGCACTACCACATGGAAATTTAGTCTTCGGTTATCTCTTTTTTGAATATTTTCATAGATTTAAAGTAAATCCTAACTCCTAAGAGAAAGGTTTTAAATGGAATAGAACTTTACCTATTTCAATATCACTTTTTACTTTTTACATATTTAAGATATTTAAATGCACTTTGCATATTTTAATGATTATTGTATATATTCGTATTTAAATGTATGTTTTTCTTGTAAGTTTGGTAGGACGCTCCCTTTTTCGAGTTTACATGTCCATTATTCACTGTGCTACCTGGGGAGGATAGCACAAGATTTGAACCCAAGATCTCTGATTCTATGAGATTTCACTCCACTACCATCACAACTTGATCTACCCCATGCGGATGTATTTAAATGTACTTTAAGATAAATGATATATGTATTTTTTTCCATAAATGATGACTCTTTACCTTTCACATATTTAAGGTATGGGAGGGTAGCACAAGATTCAAACCCAAGATCTCCCATTAGATGAGATTTCAGTCCATGACCATCACAACTTCACCTACCCCATGCAGATGTATTTAAATGCACTTTAAGATAAATGATATATGTACTTCTTTTCCATAAATGATGACTCGTTACTTTTTACATATTTAAGATATTTAAATGCACATTGCATAGGTTCATGATTATTGTATATATTGGTATTTAAATGTACTTTAGTAGAAATATTATATGTAATTTTGTTTTCCATAAAATGATGATTTTGGTGAGGATTGACTTGCTACAAAATTATTTATAAAATTTAAATTAGTAATTATGCTTGAAGGTATAAAAAGTAAGTTAACAAAAGAGTTATGCATTTTCATGTGCATTAGCTTTGAATGTGTTTCACAACTACTAGAATATTTCATTTAATGTCTATCACACCTCTTAAGATATGGACGTGACCAATACTACATGAAGCAAATGTTTGGTGTCACATGTTTGTTGTAATAGACTATATTGTTGCATGATAGATCTAAAATTATTTCCTTTTCTATATATCACATTGATTTTATTTTTGTGTGTGATACAATTTTTGTCTGTGTAATATAATGATTTTCATTTTCCTATACTATCTTGCATGGAGAATATAGAAGGAAAAATAATTATGTTGAGACATTACCTTTCTCAGAAAAGAGATTTTCTTTTGTGAAGCAACTTATTAAAATAAAAAGATGTAACAACTCTCTAGCAACATCCTGATTTTTTTATTTTTATTTTGTTATTTACCATCGGCACATATTTACGATGGTTTGAAATCAATTGTTTAAACTTAAACATTATTAAGCCCTAATTATATGAAGATATATTAATACTTTCGTCACCCCATTAGTTGGCCAACTACGTAGAAATTGTACCATTGAGTATTATAATATCAGTAATTAATTTGTTTTTTCCCAGGAAAGAAATAATGACTCCAATTCAAAATAAATATATAAATGTTAAGTGGAAGTCCATTTAGCTGGTTGTAACAATAAAGTTTCGATAACTGTGGTAGATAGAAGTCATGATTTTATGATTCTTTCATATACATTGGTGTACTTTTCCATCTTTGGACTCTTTCCACTCGAACTTCAGAGAACCTAAGCTTATTGCACCCAAGGTTTTCCAATCTCGATACGTGTCATCTAATCCATTACTCGTTCGAATTCGGGGTTTCTCTCGAGGGTGGAGAATGATTTGAGTTAGTTGGAGTAACTAACCCTCCTTCGTCGTTCTCACTCGTAATTCATTTCTCTCCTCTTCTGCCTCTGACAGCTCTACCAACTCCAATCCAGGGAACATGAAGATTTCTTGCTGGAAATTGAACTGGAGATTGTTTCCTTTTGATTAAGCTCACCTGCATGCTTTCTCTTCCTCTACTACGAAGGAGGGTTAGACTCATTGCTTACTATTTTTCCTTGCGTGAAAACTGGGTATAGGCTTGCTCCGTCCATAGTCAAAAACACGTACATTAACCTCACGATCTGGTATATTTTCTTGACTTTAGCTAGGGTATAATATAGTCAGAGTTTCCATAGACTCTCATTCTTATATATAGCAGCGTCTTGCATTACCTAAACATTGTCTTGGTAATAAGTTTATTAAGTTATTGCTTCAATCTCGGTGCCTAGTTTCTTTGTAGAAGTTACATGTGGTGTGACTGGCTGTATTTTATTTTGTGGTTGATTACATTTATGGGAAATAATTTTAATAATGAATTCTATTGATGCTGCTATTTCTCCAATTAGTTTTTTTTATTGTCATGGAATTTTGATAAAGGTTCTAAATTACATGGAAATTTATTTTTTTTTAATATTTTCATAGATTTAAAGTAAATCATAACTCCTACAAACAAAGTTTTAAATCACATAGAACTTTACTTATTGTAACTCAAGTTTTAAATCACATGGAAATTTAGTCTTTGGTTATTTCGGAATTTTATTTTTTTTTGAATATTTTCAGAGATTTAGAGTAAAGCTTAAATCCTAAGAGGAAGGTTTTAATCACATAGAACATTACTTATTTTAGTATCACTTTTTACTTTTTACATATTTAAGTATCACTTTTTACTTTTTACATATCTAAGACATTTAAGTGCATTTTGCATTTGTTAATTATTATTGTATATATTGGTATTTAAATGTATTTTTGTTTTTTGTTTGTTTGGTAGCACAAGATTTGAACCCAAGATCTCTGGTTCGGTGAGATTTCATTCCACAACTGTAATGCCCCTGGTAAATTGATAATGTTTTAAAGAAAAAGACAGTAAATTTAATTAGTAACTATGATTATGCTCGTAGAATTGAGTAACTACGATGGTTATGACTGTTTAACTAATCATGTTAATTAAATTGTTGATTGATTTCATTTGAATATGGTTGCAAGAGAGCAATTGGAAATGGATAATAGTTTTCCTTATGAGAGAAGGATTTATAAAAATGCATATAATAATAATAATATGACATCTGTTAAAAGAAGTTGGAAAAACCTAACTACTTCTAGAGATGGTTGAGACTCCCACAGAAAAGAGGTTACTATGTCTGGTGAGGACCAGATAAAAAGAGGGAGGAAAACGGAGAATTGCTCTTGGGAGCAAAAGAAAATCGCTACGTCTGGTGAGGACCACATAGCGCCTATTGGGAGGTTGAAGCCTCCCTGAACCACTACGTCTGGTAAGGACCAGATAGCGTAACTCTGATAATAATAGAGGACTTGTAGATAGCGTAAGTCTTGCAGGAGTGCTTGGGGGTGGAAGGTCGAGGAGGACCCTCCTAAGGTCGTGTGGAAGACAAGCACACTAAGAGGTTTTCCTCTAACCAGGGTTGGAACAATTGAGATTTTGATAGATTGTATATGCTATAATGATAAACAAGTTCATAACAGTTAGAATACGAAATAGTTATGATTTCGATGGACTATACATGCTATAATTATGAACAAATTCGTAATAGTTAGAATACGAAATAAATGAAATTCCGACGGACTGTATATGCTATAAAATATATAAGTTCATAACAGTTAAAAGAAAACGGTGTTAAAAATCTCAGCGGAAATAGCCGAAATAGTGCAAATCATAACAACATAAAATGGCAAGGGTTTGGTTGCATTAATTGGAACTTGTGCGAAGATATAAAATGAAGAAACGATACATCAGGAATTATCATAGTTGCCTGAAACTATTCTGTAGTGAAATTACAGATGAATAAAAATAGACCGCTATATATCCTCACTCTAACGGGCAGAGGCTAACTCAAATCAATGTACGATTCTACATATTAGAACTCCTGCAAATCCCCATAAACACTAATAAAGATAGCAAGAAATCGGCGGCATGGATACAAGAACTGGAAAAGAATCATACACAATTGAACTAAGAATATATCAGAGGGCGTAAACCCTCCCCATTCATATCAAGTATGTAACCTCTCGGTGAGGTAACTCGAGAGCGGAGAAGACCTCTGAGTCGATGGAATCATAGGGTTAGTATGCATGTTCCTGACATGCCAGAACGCCGACATCATTGTTATAACGAGAACTTTTTGGCAAACATAAAACTGTATATCGAAATAGTTAAAAATAAAGCATGCCGGCAAGGGTTTACAGCCGAGGTCGGTACCTTAAATCTTTAAAATAAAACAAAGAGAGAGCATGGATATTTCTTAGCCAAGCAAAACATGATATAATTATTTCCATAAAAGATTTCCAAGGAACAGAATAGTTAAAAGTGTATCAAGTAACTCCGCGAGCCGCAGAAAACAAATGTACAGACCAGACAGTTGTAAAACTCCATCTTACATATAACCACGAGATAAACGATATTAAGAAGAGTTCATATAAAGCTGATAAATGCGATAACAATGTAAAAATTAAACATTATACAGGGGTTCACCGAAGGGATAACCCTCAGCCCCGAAAAACATAATACATTGAACACTAGGAGTCGAGCATAGTTCAAGTAGGGCTTCGTTGTGAAATTTCCCCGGCGGAACCCAGTTCCTCTCCACGAAAACAACAAATAAAGAAAACAAAATGCTTGCGTAAGCTTCACCGAGAGCAAACAATGAACAGCTGATAGACTTCATAACCAAGGCGAGGGCGGGCAGCCTGCCAAGAAGGAGAAGGACTTTAGTCGTTCTCAGAACTTCTCATAAACAGAAGAAAGAACACTTGGTGTAGCATACACCTCTCACCAGGAAGGTGGGCTGGCTATGAGACTGTCGCCAAACGCAGAGCCCGGAATCGAACTCGACACCTGCAACGAGAACCATCATCATGTATAAAAAAAATCGAATTATTTAACAGAGGTAAACGAAATAGCATATATGTTAATGGTGAATGGGAAGCCTTACCATGGTAGCCAGGAAGCAGAGCCTTCATTACAAACTGATATGCAGAGGCGGAGCTCTGAGGCTTCGGAATGTAATACTCAGAGCCAAGAGCAACTCAGATAATGAATCTGAGAATAAATGAGAAAATTTCACCGATGAAATACTCATAAACTATATGACACCACCTGGAGGATTGATGATCGTCGATCTGGAGCCTTTCACTCCTACCGTCGGATGAGCAGGAGGGGTTGCTGCGATTTCTAAATAATGGAATGTACCAGACAAGGTGCATTAAAGTTTATACCTCGGTCGAATAGCCGGAGTACTGAAGCAGCTTGGCAGCGAGGCTTGGAAGCCAGCCAACTGCATAACCATATGCCATGTGGACGGCAAGTGGATGCCGTAAACAATTCACACCCGGGCCTATGGCCGGAAAAGACTACGGGCATGTTTCCGTAGCACTCAATTTCCAAATCCAAGTTAGAAACAGTGTGTGAAATCTATGCGAATCGCCCCTATTTAAACTCATTAATTCACCACAGTACCACAGAAGGATCCCGAGAAATACGAGCTGGGATAAACAATACTATTGCATGCACGTAAATCTAGACATTCATTACCATCTTATGAACCAGTTAATATATGTAAAGCAACCATTGATACCGAATATGGATAGAGCCTTGACATCATAGCATGAATTAAATTCAGGTAAAAAGATAAATGCTATATATTACAAGTTTTCGTGTGAGTATATATTTCCATATCAAAGTGAATAAATGTGAGAAATGGTAAAACAGATTAATAAAAAAAAAAATTATTCTTTTACTTGTGATGGGGTTATCACAAGTGGTATAAGAGCCCAGGTTGCAACACTGTGACCTTGGGCTGCTACAGCAGTGACATCGATATAAATAATTAAATTAATAAGAAAGCAGGGGTTATTGAGCTATGAATTGTATACCCTACCTGTTAAATATACTAATTCTCTAACCAGGTGATAGCAGAATATGAGGAGAACAAGCAGCGCCCCTCATAGGAAAGTGGACAACGCCACTCCTCCTTAGGGAAATCCTGAAATATGGGTACAGCTAGGGGAAGAGGCGCGCAACACCAATTTGACTATATTGGAGACAGTCAAGGAATTGAAGAACGAAATGGCTCGATTGTGCAAGGACAACACCAGATTAACCATGGAACAGGAAAGGATCCTGAAAAGTTTATCAGATAAACTGAACCAGAATCAACCCAATCCCAGCCCAGAGCAAACGCATGTGTCAGAGGAACAGGGTTACCATACTAATCAGGAAGAAACAGAAGGAAGGACAGAGGTTCGAGGAGAAAAATATGATAATGCCTCGGAACATCAAACCTCTAAAACCTCTAAAATACATCGAATAGAGTTATAGGGGGAATTTTGGATGATCAAGCTGCCTCATTTTGATGGGGAAACTGAGGAGGCTGCGGAAGCCTGGTTAATTAATATGAACAAATATTTTTAGGTTTACGAGTATGACCACCATCTCAAGGCATGGCTAGCCATTTTTCAGCGGCAAGGGAAAGCAACATTATGGTGGGAGGAAGTCAAGATGGTGTGGGGAGTGAATGAGCAAGACATCACTTGGGAAAATTTTCAAGATATTTCTAAGAAAAATATTTGATTGAACGATTCTACGATGAAAAGGCCAGAGAATTTCATGACCTGCGACTTGGACAACAAACCATGGATGAATTCATCACTAAATTTACATCTCTGCTCCACTACGTACCATATATTTGGGAGGAAAAGGAAAAAGTGTAGCGGTTTGTTAACAGTCTTCCCCAGACAATGCGGGAAAGGATTGAATTTGATAACCTGAAGTCCATGAATGAAGTGATACGAAAAGCTAGAATATGTTTTCAACAGAATAAACAAAAAGGGGAAAGCGCTCGGAAGCGTTGGGTGGATAAAAGGAACAGTAGAACAGCTGTGGGAATCAAGGGAGCTCGTAGCAATTTTAGTAAAGGATTCTCAAAGGGTTCTGGTAGTAGGAACCAATCCAGAAATCAACTCAAATTTAAGCCACCTAATGACTCCAAAAATAGTGAACAGTTGGGCAGAGTTGATAATGAGGGGACAGCCAGGCCACCAGTGCAGTGTTGGGGGTGTGGCAGACCGCACTATATTAAGAACTGTCCTCATCGAAAAGGTAGTGATCAGGTTTCCCAGGTTTATGAAGCCTCAACAGTGGGAGACGTGGCTCAGTCCATACCAAGAATAAATGCAGCTCTCGAAGACCGTTAAGCCAATTATCAGCCAACAATGATAGAGTTCGAAGGTAAGATTTCTGATCGAACTGTTTCTATTTTAGTTGACCCCGACGCTACTTTGAGTTATGTTAGTCCCAAGATTGTGGAAAACTATAAATTTCAACCTGTTAAATTTAAAAATCCTTGGCTAGTCCAGCTTGCCACTGGGGCTAAAAGGCGAGTGTTGGCCAAGGTCAGCAACTGCCCATTGAAGATTGCTGGTCAAACAGTGACTACAGAATTGAATGTACTTCTTCTTGGATCATATGATGTACTGATTGGAATGGACTGGTTGGAGAAGCGGTGGTCAATTATAGATTGCAAAACAAAAACAATATCCTATCAGGATGAACTGGGTAATAAACAGGAAATTCAAGGTATTCTTAAGCCTGTGAAGATTTGCCGAATTACTGCTTCGCAATTGGCCAAATGCATCAGGAAAAGTGTCAAATATATGCACTTCAAGTAGGACTCGCCGTTTCAAAGGATAAAGAGAGCACCTTGGAAATCATACCGGTGGTGCATGAGTTTGCGGATGTGTTTCCTGAAGATATACCAGGGCTGCCACCTAAAAGAAATATGGATTTCACAATAGAACTAGTACCCAGTGCATCCTCGGTGTCTCGAGCACCATAAAGGATGAGTGTGCCAGAATTAACAGAATTAAAGATGCAATTGCAGGAGCTATTGGACAAAAAGTACATACGTCCTAGTGTATCACCATGGGAAGCCCCTGTATTGTTTGTCAGGAAAAAGGACGGAACTTTCCGTATGTGCATAGATTATCGGCAGCTGAATAAATTAACAGTCAAAAATAAATACCCGCTGCCCCGCATTGATGAACTATTTGATCAAGTGAAAGGTGCAACGATATTATCAAAGATTGATTTAAGATCCGGGTACCACCAAATCAGAATTAAGGAGGAGGATATAGCCAAAACTGCTTTTCGAACTCGTTACAGACACTATGAGTTTGTGGTGTTGTCATTTGGGCTGACCAATGCACTTGTGACATTTATGTGTTTGATGAATAGTGTATTTCACAATTATTTGGATAAGTTCGTGTTAGTTTTATTGATGACATACTAATATATTCCCAGAATATTCAAGAACATGAAGAGCATCTTAGGCTTGTGCTGCAAAAGCTCCAGGAACATCAGCTATACGCCAAGTATAGAAAATGTGATTTTTATAAGGAACAGATCCAGTATCTGGGACATATCATAACTAGGGAAGGCATTGCAGTGGACCCCGAAAAAATCAGAACTATAATGGAATGGCCAATACCAAAAGACGTGGTAGATATAAGGTCGTTCATGGGATTGGCAGGATATTATAGACGATTCGTGGAAGGATTTTCACGGGTTGCCTACCCTATCACATCCTTACAAAAAAAGGGAAGAACTTTTAAATGGACTACAGAATGTCAATGAAGTTTTGAACAGCTTAAACATTTTCTCACAACTGCCCCAGTGTTGAGCATTGCAGATTCGGAAAAGGATTATGTGGTCTGCACTAATGGAAGTAAAGAAGGTGTAGGAGGGGTGTTAATGCAGGAAGGAAAAGTGATCGCGTACGAATACAGGAAGTTGAAAGAGCATGAACAAAAGTATTCTGCATATGACTTAGAATTAACTGTTGTCGTGCATGCATTAAAGATGTGGCGCCATTACCTATTAGGAAAATCTTCTTGTTGATGACAGATCATCACATCCTGACCAACTACATTAACCAACCCACTTTAAACGCGAGGCAAGCTCGGTGGGTGGACTTTTTGAGTGGATTCGACTTTGAGATCAAGCACCTGAAAGGAAAAGAAAATCGGGTGGCTGATGCCTTAAGCCGGAAAATGCATTGCCTTTATGAAATTGCCTCTAGTAAAGGATGGTCTACCCTCAATGAAGAAATCGAACAAGCTACTGAACAAGACCAGGAGTACCAGCAAAAGAAACAGCAAGCGCAAAATTTGACTAGTCACATAAGGCAACAGGGTTATGAGCTAAATGCTACGGGCATATTATACTACAAGAAAAGAATATACATACCCAATCACGTTGAAGTCAAGAAAAGGATCTTGGATGAGCATCATAAAAGTCCCTATGCAGGATAGCCGGGTTACCAAAAGCTCATTACCGCCCTTCGAAAAGAATGTTGTTGGCCAGGGATGAAAAAAGATGTAACGGAATATCTAGCACGATGCATAGAATGTCAGCAAGTTAAGGCTGAACATCACCACCCTGCAGGAATATTGTAGCCCTTACCTATACCTGAATGGAAATGGGAAGTTATTACTATGGATTTTATCACTGGGTTACCTAAATCCAAGAAGATTAATGACTCCATCATGGTTGTGGTGGACAAACTCAGTAAATCGGCTCACTTCATACCAGTATAGTCTACATACAGAGCAGCGCAAATAGCAAATATCTTTATGCAGAATATCTTTGAGCTCCACGGTTTACCCAAAACCATAATATCTAATCGTGATGTCAAGTTCACATCAACTTTTTGGAGGACTCTATTCGAGGGTTTGGGAACTCAACTAAACATCAGTACCACTTATCATCCGCAAACCGACAGACAGACAGAGTGGGTAAACCAAGTGGTGGAAGATATGCTGAGATCTTATGTGATGCAGCAACCAAGTCGATGGAAGGAATATTTACATCTAGTAGAGATTGCATATAACAATGGTTATCATGCATCCTTACAGATGAGTCCATTTGAAGTACTCTATGAACGGAAGTGTCATACACCATCCAGTTGGGGTGGCCTTGAAGACAAACTTGTGTTGGGACCTGAGATGCTAAAAGAGATGGAAGAAATGGTTAAAAGAGTGTGGGCCAACTTGAAAGTTGCCCAAGACAGACAAAAACGTTACGCGGATCGGAAAAGGAATTTCAAGGAATTTCACGTAGGAGAGCATGTATATGTAAGAATTCGGGCAAAGAAAAGCACTTTACAATGGAGCGGTTGCACCAAATTAGCACCCCGCTTTTGTGGACACTTCCAGATTCTAGCAAGGATTGGGCCAATGGCTTATCAACTAGCCCTACCCAGCCACATCAGAGTCCACAACGTCTTCCATGTATCAGTATTAAAGAAATATATTTATGACCCTAAACACATAATTAGTTGGCAAGACATTCAGGTAAGGAATGTGCCTTGAATAGCAAAGAATAAATCAGTCGTTAAGAATAAAACTGATCAAAATATTGTGTGTTTCAGGTGGAACTAGAAGGAGAATTTCTAGTTGAACCAGTGAGCATATTAGATCGGAGAAGGGTCATGCTGCGGAAACGAGCCATCATCCAGGTTAAAGTGCAGTGGCAGCACTTCGGACCAGATGAAGCCACCTGGGAGGATGAGTAGAATATGAAAGAATCTTATCCTAAACTATTTATGGGTGAACAAGATCGAGACGATGTTGAATTTCAGGAGGGGGAGATGTAACGCCCCTGGTAAATCGATAATGTTTTAAAGAAACAGACAGTAAATTTAATTAGTAACTATGATTATGCTGGTAGAATTGAGTAACTATGATGGTTATGACTGTTTAACTAATCATGTTAATTAAATTGCTGGTTGATTTCATTTGAATATGGTTGCAAGAGAGCAACTGGAAATGGATAATAGTTTTCCTTATGAGAGAAGGATTTATAAAAATGCATATAATAATAATAATATGACATCTGTCAAAAGAAGTGGGAAAAACCTAACTACCTCTGGAGACGGTTGAGACCCCCACAGAAAAAGAGGTTGTTGTACCTGGTGAGGACCAGATAGCAAGAGGGAGGAAAAAGGAGAATTGCTCTTGGGAGCAAAAGAAAATCGCTACGTCTGGTGAGGATCAGATAGCACCTCTTGGGAGGTTGAAGCCTCCCTGAACCGCTACGTCTGGTAAGGACCAGATAGCGTAACTCTGATAATGACAAAGGACATGCAGACAACATAAGTCTTGCAGGAGTGCTTGTGGGTGGAAGGTCGCGGAGGACCCTCCTAAGTTCGGGTGGAAGAGAAGCGCAGTAAGAGGTTTGCCTCTAACCAGGTATGGAACAGTTGAGATTTCGATAGACTGTATATGCTATAATGATAAACAAGTTCATAATAGTTAGAATACGAAATAGTTGCGATTTCGATGGACTGTACATGCTATAATTATGAACAAATTCGTAACAGTTAGAATACGAAATAAATGAAATTCCGATGGACTGTATATGCTATAAAATATATAAGTTCATAACAGTTAAAAGAAAACGGTGTTAAAAATCTCAGCGGAAATAACTGAAATAGTGCAAATCATAACAGCATAAAATGGCAAGGGTTTGGTTGCATTAACTGGAACTTGTGTGAAGATATCAAATGAAGAAACAATACATAAGGAATTATCATAGTTGCCTGAAACTATTCTGTAGTGAAATTACAGATGAATAAAAATAGACCGCTATATATCCTGACTTTAACACGCGGAGGTTAGCTCAAATCAATGTACGATTCTACATATTAGAACTCCTGCAAATCCCCATAAACACTAATAAAGATAGCAATAAATCGGTGGCATGGATAAAAGAACTGGAAAAGAATCATACACAATTGAACTAAGAATATATCAGAGGGCGTAAACCCTCCCCACTCATATCGAGTATGTAACCTCTCGGTAAGGTAAGTCGAGAGCAGAGAAGACCTCTGAGTCGACAACATCATAGGGTTAGCATGCATGTCCCTGACATGCCAGAACGCCGACATCATTGTTATAACCAGAACTTTTAGGCAAACATAAAATTGCATATCGAAATAGTTAAAAATAAAGCATGCCGACAAGGGTTTACAGCCGAGGTCGGTACCTTAAATCTTTAAAAGAAAACAAAGAGAGAGCATGGATATTTCTCAGCCAAGCAAAACGTGATATAATTATTTCCATAAAAGATTTCCAAGGAACATAACAGTTAAAAGTGTATCATGTAACTCCGCGAGCCACGAAAAACAAATGTACAGACCAGACAGTCATAAAACTCCATCATTCATATAACCACCAGATAAACGATATTAAGAAGAGTTCATATACAACTGATAAACGCGATAACAATGTACAAATTAAACTTTACACAGGGGTTCACTGTAGGGATAACCCTCGGCCCCGAAAAACATAATACATTGAACACCAAGAGCTGGGCATAGTTCCAGTAGGGCATCATTGTGAAATTGCCCGGGCGGAACCCAGTTCCTCTCCGCGAAAACACCAAATAAAGAAAACAAAATGCTTGTATAATCTTCACGGAGAGCAAACAATGAACAACTGATAAACTTCATAACCAAGAGGGTGGGCAACCTGCCAAGAAGGAGAAGGACTTTAGTCGTTCTGAGAACTTATCATAAATAGAAGAAAGAACGCTCGGTGTAGCATACACCTCTCACCTGGAAGGTCGGCTAGCTATGAGACTGTCGCCGAACGCAAAGCCCGGAATCGAACTCGACACGTGCAACAAGAACCATCATCATGTATAAAAAAAAAACTGAATTATTTAACAGAGGTAAATGAAACAACATATATGTTAATGGTGAATGGGAAGCCTTACCATGGTAGCCGGGAAGCGGAGCCTTCATTGCAAACTGATATGCAGAGGCGGAGCTCTGCTACTTCGGAATGTAATACTCAGAGCCGAGAGCAACTCAAACAATGAATCTGAGAGTAAACGAGAAAATTTCACCGATGAAATACTCATAAATCATATGACGCCACCTGGAGGATTGATGATCGTCGATCTGGAGCCTTTCACTCCTACCGTCGGATGAGTAGGAGGGGTTGCTACTATTTCTAAATAATGGAATGTACCAGACACGGTGCATTAAAGTTTATACCTTGGTCGAATAGCCGGAGTACTGAAGCAGCTTGGCAGCAAGGCTTGGAAGCCGACCAACTGCATAACCATATGCCATGTGGAGGGCAAGTGGATGTTGTAAACCATTCACACCCGAGCCTATCGCCGGAAAAGACTACGGGCAAGTTTCCGTAGCACTCAATTTCCATATCCAAGTTAGAAACAACGTGTGATATCTATGCAAATCGCCTCTATTTAAATGCATTAATTCACCACAGTACCACAGAAGGATCCCGAGAAATACGAGCCGGGATAAACAATACTATTCCATGCACGTAAATCCAAACATTCATTACCACCTTATGCACCAGTTAATATATGTAAACTGACCATTAATACCAAATATGGATAGAGCCTTGACATGATAGCATGAATTAAATTCAAGTAAAAAAATAAATGCTATATATTACAAGTTTTCGTGTAAGTATATATTTCCATATCAAAGCGAATAAATGTGAGAAATGGTAAAACAAATTAATAATAAAAAAAATTATTGTTTTACTTTTGACGGGGTTATCACAACAACCATTGCCACTTGAGCTACCCAAAATAGATTTAAATATCCTTTAAAATAAATAATATACATAATCTTTTGTTTTGCATAAAATGATGACTCCCCTTAGCCCTTGTTACAAAATTACTTATAAAATTTAAATTAGTAATTGTTTTTAAAGGTATAAAAAGTAAGTTAACAATTGGGTTATGTTTGGGTTATGCAACTTCATGAACATTAGTTTTGAATGTGTTTCCTAACAACGGAAATATTCCATTTAATGTCTATCACACCTCTTCAGACATGGATGTGATCAATAGTACATGAAGGAAATGTTTAGTGTAACATGTTTTTTTATAGTAGGCTTTATTGTTGCGTGATAGATCTAAAATTATTTCCTTTTCTATGTAGCGCATTGATTTGAAGTTTTTGTGTCATACAATTTTTGTTTCTGTGTATTACAATGATTCTCGATTTCTTATGATATATTGCATGGAGAATGTTAAAGGAAAAATAACTAGGTTGAGGGATGATCATTTGCATTAAAGAGATTTTCCTTTCTGAAGCAACTTATTAAAATAAAAGGATGTAACACATCAACATCCTTATTATTTATTATTTATTGTTTTTGTTTTTTATGACGGTGGGCACATATTTACGATGGTTTGAAACCAATTCTTTAAACTTTATTATCTGAATATCTACTAACACTTTCCTCACTCCTTCATTAGTTGGCCAACTGCGTATAAATTGTACTTTTGAGTATTCTAATATTAGTAATTAATTTGTTTTTCGCCATGAAAGAAGTAATGACTCCAATTCAAAATAAATATATAAATCTTAGGTGGAAGTCCATTTAGCAGGTTGTAATAATAAAGTTTCCATAACTGTGGTAGATAAAGTCATGATTTTATGATTCTTTCATATACATATCGTACTTTGCAATCTTTTGACTCCTTCCACTCGAACTTTCAAAAACCTAAGCTTATTGCACGCAAGGTTTTGCCAATCTCGATACGTGTCATCTAATCCATTACTCATTCAAATTCAGGGTTTCTCTTGAGGGTGGAGAATGATTTGGGTTAGTTGCAGTAACTAACCCTCCTTCATCGTTCTCACTCGGAGTTCATTCCTCTCGTCTTTTTGCCTCTGGCAGCTCTACAACTCCAATCTAGGGAACATGATATTTTCTTGCTGGATATTGAACTGGAGATTGTTTCGTTTTGATTAGGCTCACCTACATGATATCTCTTCCTCTACTCTGAAGGAGGGTTAGAATCATTGCTTACTATTTTTCCGTATGGGCAAAACTGGGTGTAGGCTTGCTCTGTCCATGGTCAAAAACACGTACATTAACCTCAGGACTGGTATATATTCTTGTATTCAGCTAGGGTATAATATAATGTAATGTTTTCTTGTCACTCTCTAGCTCAGACAGTGTTTACAATCCTCGGAGGACCTCATTGTAAATTTTGTTTATAATGTGTGCAAGTAATCCCGCCCGTACGAGCAGCTAGAAATTCCCTCTCGAATTTCTGCATCAAATTCCTTGGCTTCACTGATAAATGTATTCCCTTATATGGTATCTATTTCTTCATTCTTTTGCTCCCTCTAGAGCGTCTGCGAGCGTTGTCCTCGACAATACAATGATGCATGTTGTGTCTCTTTTCTCGATTGTAGGGTATTAACTCCTCTTAACTAATTCTTGCAGGGCTCGAGTTGCTTATTCTATACAATCAAGGTTCTGGGCAGTGAACCGTCTCCATTTTTTTAATATTTTTTTCTAATCCTTATTATTACATCTGCGTTTAACATATTCTCAACAGGTCTGATGCAAACTATTGTTTTTTCATGCAACTCCACATCATTCGAAGTTCCTAAACTTCTTCTACTAATTCCAGGGAATCAACCGACTTCATAGGTAAATACATTGTCCCGTGGTTGGTAGTTTGTAACTTATCATTCATTCTCAGCATTTCATGCCCCTATATTATATGGTCAAATACTGAGTTCAAATCATGAATAGTTGTTTTCACAGGTTAAAATTTCCATGGAGCAGAGATAACTCTGAAGTTTTGAGGGTTTCTCCTTATTGTAACAATTCTACTACCTGAAAGCCAATTTCTCATGAGGCTCCTTCTATTGAATTTGCTTTATTTTTTTAATTTATTTTTTCTAGCAATATTCCCAAACCCAATTCATCCTTTTTTGAAGACCTCTATGTGTTTCATTCTTTGTTAGCTTGTGTATTTTTCAAGCATCGTTCCGCCAAAAGTCTTGTTACAGATTTTAATTGGTTTTCCATAGACGACTTGCAGCCTCTAAAACCAATGTGGAGCTCTTCGTACAAACTCTTTGTGTATTTGCTTCAATATATTGATCGTAGGACTTGACCTTTTATAATAAAATCAAATAACATTCCTTGATGTTTGTTATTACAATCATATATTTAAAACTATTCTTTTCCTTGGAAAATAAAACAAAGTTGTATATGATCTGGCTTTCATAGCTTTCACAGTTCTTCAATTTTTTTCATTTCTTAGAAACTAATAACACCGGGCTTTGACCAAATAATAGAGTTATTTATTTATTATAGGGACATGTATGTTTACTAGTTTTACTTCACCTAGAATCCACTCAGTGACTTGCATGTTTAAGATATTGATTCCATGAAGAAGAGGGTTGTATAAAGAATGGGGATTGCTCTTTGGTTGTTAATAAATTTAGCTTGCTCATAAGGTAATTCCAATCCCACACAACACCATGTAATAGTTTATCCATTCTAAATTGTTCAATAATATTTTAAGCCAGTATAAACAACTACTAGCGTTAATTTGCAGATTACACTACCCATCTTTGCAACCATATTTAATTTGCAGGTTACACTCCCAACTTTGCGACCATACTTTTAATCACATTAGACATAATACTATAAAATTTTTGGAAATATGCTATAGGTGAACATAAATTTTCATCACATTAGACATAATACTATAAAATTTTTGGAAATACGCTATAGGTGAACATAAATTTTCTTTCCACATTAATGAACACAACGATGAAGACATTACGAAACATAAAAGTAAATTTATTTAACACTTATTTGTGTTTATATTCCTGCTTACTTGGGTCTAACACATTTCATTGTGGAAATGAGTTCTAGAAGTAATTTACAGAAATTCATAGAAATTCTTTCAAACCTACACATAACTAATTATCTCTACAAGTATAGTTAGGTTTCCACCTGAGATTATTAAGGAAGAGAGAATTCTCCTCCCACCCATTGAGAGTGGTATCACCCCTAGCCGATTTCCCTTCAGGATAAGCTTTCTTGGATAGAGACCGAATCAAGCTTACATAGGAATTCCATTGGCCTTAGCCAACTCAAGAATTTATGTTGAGAGTTTTTATAGACTCTCCTGCTTATATAGAAATTTCAATGGTCACAACCACCTCAAGAATTTCTCTATGGCAGCATCTTGCCTTACCTCAACATTGTCCTATCTTGCTAATAAGTTTCTTTCTCCTTTTTCTTGAGGAGCTAATAAGTTTCCTTCTCCTTTTTCTTGATTTCCTCAGGTTTTTTTCCACCCTATTGGCTCTTTCTTTTCCCAACTGAGATATTTATCTAGGGAGAGGAGTAACTCTCCATTAACTTATAGATCGGTAAATCCTCATTTAGCATTTTCACCTTTCTGTAATTCCTTAGCTAACCATAACTAATCTCCTTAAAATATTTTTTTCTAAAATTATATGAGGCCTTCTTTGGCCGACATTCTACCAATTAATTTTTAGTAATATTAAAGTAGAATATTTATTTATTCATCAAAGTGTGTTACATCTTCACCCCCTCAAACAAAACATCATACTCGGTGTTTCCTGACCCTTAAGATTGGTCGATATATACCTTGCACATAAAAGATATAACAACCTTTTCGAAGTTGAAGTGATTCTTCCACACAAGAATCTGGGTGACAACTTTCTTCTTAGAATAATTATGGCATACTTTTTTCTTTGAGCAAGGATTCAAGCCAACACTTCACCTTGGTCAATCTATAACCACAAGCTTTGTGGCAATCATTAATTTCCATCGTGCATTATTTAAGAGTATATATTCATACATCTCAAACTTTATTACAAATATTATCGGTTGTTAAAATGTACCCAAAAAGAGTCACCAATTTGCATCACAACCCAACCAGTGTCAGCAGTCTCCACATAATAGGAGTTATTAGCATCTTTGCAAACTCCTTTGTTAAAGACACCAAATTTTTTTTCATTTTATTTTTATATTTGTACTGATCTACTTGTCAATAATATTTCAGGAATCGTTTGTTTTCTTTGTCTTTTATGAAACATTACAACTAGTGTATTATCATATTAAGTGATACTATTAGGCCTTTCAAAGCAAAGTTTAGGAAATTTTTTATATTTCTACTTCCTCAAGGACCTATGGTTTTGTCTTCGCATTCTAAAAACATTTCTTCTTTCTTAAATAGGTGCATATTTGGTTTTAAACTCTAATGTTTTGAAGAATCTCTGGTTTTCTTAGAAGAACTCACCCTCACAGGGGAATAAAATTAAGCTCGTGCTTTGTTTTGGTAGGGTTATGCATTTGAGTGAATCCCTACTAGGTGTTATACATAACTTATTCATTTTGTTCAAAAACTTATTGTATTGTAATGTTATATTTTCTAAAAATAGGACAAAGTTCCCTCTTTGAATGACGGGAAAATTCTTGCAATTTTAATTCTTAGATATCGAAGTTGGGTGCTCTCGCCAATGTTACCCTTCTTAACCTTATTGTAGAATGTTTCAACGTTCTATTGGTGTATAATGAATGTCCAGAGATATTAACAGTGTGCTTTTCTATTTTCATACGTGTGCAAATTCTCAATTTTGTATCTATTTTCTTCATGGAATTGTCATATTAATTTTCATGGATGATAAAGCTATCCTTATTTTCTTTATACTTGGTCACATTTATACACAGTAGATAACATCTCTTCAATGGTTTGATGATACTTAAAAATTTAATTGTTAATGATAGGAGTCATCTTCTTTCTTGTGGTGTTCAATCTTTAATGGCTGGGTTTCGTACTGAGAAAGAACAATAATAATAGAAATCAAATCTTATTCAGGGTTGAACCCTTTCCTAGGACGCAATCATTTCTGGTTTTCATGGTTTCATCTAGTGAATGGATTACCAGATTATTGTGGCCAAACCATCAACCCCAATTTCAGACTTAATTCTAGATTTCCCTTTTTCTCGACTTTTTAGGAAATCCTTTTCTCTTCATTACATCATCTTCATGTGGTTGTCTTATCACGGTAATTTGTAAGAAAAAATTGTTCTAGTCATCTACTAGCATTTAACTTTAAATTTTGTTAATATTAAATACCATATCCTTTTTTATATTACTGAACTATCTATTATTTTTAGTTAACTATCTATTATTTTTACTTGGATCCTCTTCTAATTCTTTAAATCAAGATAGGACAAGGAGTTATTCGAAATAAATATATGTCTAGTGTTTTTCCCGCAGAATTTTGTGGCAAAGGTATCAAATCAATATGAGCTATAATTTAAAAAGGTGTCATTTGATGTAAATATAGTTCCATACCATTTGCATCAAGATAGGACAAGGAGTTATTCGAAATAAATATATGTCTAGTGTTTTTCCCGCAGAATTTTGTGGCAAAGGTATCAAATCAATATGAGCTATAATTTAAAAAGGTGTCATTTGATGTAAATATAGTTCCATACCATTCTGGCAAAAGCCCCAAACTTTAACATGCATTTACTTATTATATGAACGTGTCTGAAGTCTTTCAGATGTTATAGTATTTCCAATTATTCAGATTTCTATTTTCATTTCACTTTGAGCCACTTCAAGCCTTTTCAATTACAGGATGGTTATAAAATAAAACTTCACAAATCATTCTAGGAATTGAATCACTAAGCCCTTTTCCCACACAAGGGAAGGAATTTTCTAAGTTACCTAGATTCCTTTACCATTTTCATATTCTGATTTCTTATCTTACCTACTTGTACTTACAAAATTTTAATTTAATGCAGGTACCTTTTCTAGATCACTACAATGTTATTCAGATGTGAATTCACATTTATTTAATATTAGGGAATAGTCTAGATACAATTACCATGATTTTAAATTTATTGATTGCTTCCAAGATTATTTTCTTTTGTCACAACTTATATTTTACTTTTATTACTTGCATTAGCTGCCATATAAAACAAATAAATTCCAACCATCCCCATCATGGACTCATATTTTGTTATCAAGGACATTCTACGTCTTCCTTCAACTTGGAGAAGGATTATCCTTAAGTTTTCTAGGCCAAATTATTTAGGTATACTTGCATACCCTACACTTTGCATTATCTAGGGCTTCTTAGTTTTGTTCTTATTTATTTACTTACTTTTGCCTTTTATTTTTTTCTATTTATTTATCATTCCTTGTTTCCTTCATTCAAATGGATCTAAAGTAACCTATATAGATTCAATCGTTACTTCCAAATTTCAGGTTGTCTCCAGGCTGCTGGGGTATACCCAACTTGGCCTAGAGGCTAGGATTAAACACTTACAATGTTGAGTATTCCATTATTCTGGTTAACATATTTCCTTTTATTAGTTATGTCCATGAATAAATATTAAAATTGTTTCTGGTTTAGTATAGCCAATGTTTCCACATTTGTGGACAAGTTTTTCTATCTTGTAGAATGATGGTTTCATTTCCTTTAATATTCTATGTAGAGGTTTTAGCGAAGATAATATAGTCATGTTTTCACTACTTTGCATGCGAGTTCCCTTGGTAAGAAATTAATCCTTATGTCACTCCTTACTGTTTTTGATACTATTGGTGCGATATATTGAAGGTAAAAATTAAACATTTCTTAGTTGATATCAATAGCATATGACTTCTTGTATACCCAAATCTTGATTAATCTCTCAAAAATATTGTTCTTTATGAATATCACTCTTATAAGCTATATATTGAAATAATCATAAGATTTTCACAATTATTAATAGGCAACCAACCTATTGATAACCCCACAAATTTCTGGATACTTTACTTGTTTCTCTGTGTTCATTTTTCAACTTTTTGGTGTTTTCCATTTCCCCATTGCTTGGCTTCATGCTTTCTTCCTTAACCAAATCAAAATATGTTTTACTGAATTATAAAAATGAATCTTTCAACAGTTGCTTGTTCACTTATGCGTTCAACATGACAATCTTTCTACATAAGGTGGGGAAAGGAGTCTGAGTCATGAGTTAGCCAATACTTGGAATTCTTTAGTACATTCCCAACAAAAATATTCACTCCTCCTACCCTTAATCAGGTCATAGTGTTGAACTCTCATACCACTTGTAACATTTAGAAACATCCTAATTTATTTAGTTTTTTTTGCTATTACCATTGACACATATTTATGATGGTTTGAAATCAATTTTTTAAACTTTAACATTATTAACCCCTTATTACATGAAGATTTATATACACTTTCCTCACTCTTTCATTAGTTGGCCAATTGCGTAGTACTATTGAGTATTCCAATATCATTAATTAATTTGTTTTCTTCCCGATGAGAGAAGTAATGACTCCAATTCAAAATATATATAAATAGGTGGCAATCCATTTGGCATGTTATAATAATAAATTCTCCATAGTTGTCACCCGGATGCAAGTGCTCCTGAGGTGCATTTAAGGTGGGTTAACTCTTCGCCGTCAGTTGGCTTCACACCTGGTGAGTTGTGCATGGCTCCCACAACCTCACTGCTACTAATATGAATGTGTTTAGGTACAAGCTAATCATTAAGCATTTGACAATGAATGCACGCCCTGTTCGAGATCCATTGCAGGCTATTTTATTCATGGCTCAGGTTCTGGTTTTGGCTATCGCTCTCATCGAGTCTCTCCATATTCATCTGCCATTTTTACCGCATCCCTGTTTAGCTCTGGCAGCTTGGAGGCCTATCTGGAGCCTGTTCTTCACCTGGTTCGCACACACTTGGCCCTATTCTGTATGGTCTTGTTTAGTCCCCTTCTTAGGTCTCTTTGTCTCTCTGAAGATGGTGCTTTGTCGTGGTCTTTCTCTCCATGGAGGCACCAGTGGCAATCGTGGTAGCTCTCAACCTACTCCCCAGAATATCACTCCATTGGCTTCGGCTTCCCCGACCTCTGTTCATGGCAGGCCCTTCCCGCACAACTCTTTTCAAACTACCCGTTTCAAATTTCACAGTTGGCTCAATAAACCAATTCTCTTAGACAACATTATGGTTATTTTGGCTAAGGAGGAAGATAAGCCCAACAGCTCTGTTCAAACCTCACCGTTGCAATCTCAAAATGACAGTGTGCTTTAGGGAGACATGGTTGGAACGGTGTTCAAAGGTGAAGATCTGCAGGAAGCGGGGATTGTGCCTGAAGTACCTTAGCCTCTAGTTTATTATGCTCAGCGCAATTCACCTAAGGTCGAGCCGCACCCTTCTGGCGGCAATCTGATTTTGGTAGCTCCTCCAGGTGGCTGTGACTTGGGAGATGGGGACAATGCCATTGACATGTGGATGGGCTCTCCTCTCCAGATGGAAAAGGATGCTCCGGACTCTCTGAAACATGCTTGATTTTTACGGTACTACGCCTTCTGTTGGCAATTTCCCTTCTGGTCTATATATCATTTTGTTATGCTTCTCTGGATTATGTCAATTATGTTTTGTATCGAGCCCTGGCTGGGTATCACTATCAGCCATTATAGTCTTTTGTTTTGTATCAGGTCATGGCTCAGAAAGCCATTGTTTTTGCTAAATTTTGTATATGGCTATCGGGGCAGAACGACTATTAGTAAAGCCATAGTACTCGACTGTTTTGTAGTGATGTTCACCACTTTGGTTCCCACTCTTGTCTGTAAGGGCTCTAGAAAACATGTTTATGAGTTTTCTCAATCCCGGGATTGTTGTCACAGGAGTATATGTCTCTCAAGGTATCCGATTGCTAGATGGCTTCAGCCTCCTCTAAGCTTCTAACCTCTCTGTAAATATTTTTCTCTTTTTTAATAGATTTAGCCTTTACATAGAAAAAATAAAAATAAATGCTCCATAGTTGTGGTAGATAAAGTCATGATTTTATGATTTATATATTAGTCTTTCAGATTAATCACGTCGTTGAGATTGGGTCAATGTTTCGCACCAGCTAACGTGGTTCATCTTTAGGACAACGCGAGAAATCAGGATATTTGAGGGAATAAATAGCAAGGAGGCATCACTACTCAGAGTTAGCCATTGGAAATTAGCCATTAGGTAATTAGTTAAATTGTTTAATAATTCAGTTGTTATGTAATAAATAAATATTATGTTTCAAAATTATAATTTGATAATCTAAATTTAGCTAGAAAATAGTTGTTGTGTGATAAATAAATATTATATCTTGATATTATAGATGGAATAATAATTTTAATATTATATTAAATATTATAATAATATTGTTAGTTAGGGTTTGATTCATAATATTAGAAACTAGCTGTTATGAAGAAATCATAAGTTAAATCATCTATAACAAATTGATTAAATAATGTAATTTATTAATAATTTAATATTATTAGTTCTCGTAATAATATTAAATCTAATCAATAATGTTTTGATGGTATTCTTATTATTATTATTATGATTATAGAGATTCATTAGTTTAGAACTATTATTGTAAATTTTAAATAAATGTATTAATTTCTATAATAATAAAATATAAAAAAAGACTATAATTGGAATTTCGTAATTTGCTAAATAATGTATTGATGGTATTCATATTAAAATTATTAATTTAGAATTATTATTGTAATACTTTCTATTAAGTTATAATTCAAAGAATGGTATTCTTATTATCTTCAATTCAATATATTAATTATTTTGATATTTATAATAATAAGAATTGTATATGGAAGGAGGAAAACTACACTACCAAAAAAAGAAAAATAATGCTGGATCTAGGGGGATAAAGCCAGAAGGCGAGAAGGGAGACCCAATACGAACGGAAAGGGGGAGGGAAGAAGGGTCAAGAGGAGAGAGATGGAATCCAGATTTTACTTAATTTCCATCCATCATCCCTATTGATGTTTTTTCCATGCCTTTCTATTTCAATTGCTTCTCTGAGATTCTTGTGATGGAAATGGTCAACCCTACTGATGACTTTGGATTCTTCAATGAAGACATGGTTTTTCGATTTCATAGAATTCTTGACAAGGGCTGATGTGCGAGAGTGAATATGTCTATGTCAGCTGCATGCTCACCAATTCTCTGTTTAATAGACATACTTGTCTCTCCAATGTAGGGGATACCATAGGAGCAGGGAATGAGGTAGACCACTTTCATGTCTTTAGCGTCGATAAGGTCTTTAACAGATCTCAGGGAATTTTTGACAGTTTGGAGAGGTTTGAAAGGAGAAGAGACAATCATCTTTTTAAGGATATGGGAAATCCTATCCGTGGTCCCTTGGATATATGGGAGATGCACCTTGGTGATAGGATCAGCTTGGGTGGGTTTTTCTCTAGGCAATTTGCCGGCTTTGTGAAAGGCCTCGAGGCACTTAGTCCTGCTATACCCATTGTTTTGAAAAACTTCAAGACGATGAGATTTCTTCTGATCAAGGTGGATTTTATGATTGTTTCATACACATAGTGTACTATTCCAACTTTCAACTCTTTCCACCCAAACTTTCAAGAACGTAATCTCATTGTGTTGAAGGTTTTCCCAATCTCGACATGTGTCATATAATCCATTTCTCATTCCAATTCAGGTTTTCTATCAACAAAGGAGAACGATTTTGGTTATTTGGAATAACTGACCCTCCTTTGTCATTCTCACTCAGAGTTTATTCCTCTCCTCTTTTTTCTCTGGAGGCTTTGCAACTCCAGTGCAGGGAACATGAGATTTTCTTGCTAGAAATTGAACTGGACATTGTTTCCTTTCAATTAAAATTAAGTGCACAATTTATTTTGCTCTACTCGAGGGTTGGACTCATTGCTTACTATTTTTCCTTGTGTGGGAACTAGGTGCAGGCTTGCTCCGCCTATGGTTATAAACAAGGAGTTTAACATCAAGGCCTGGTATATTTTCTTGTCTTTAGCTAGTGTGTAATATAATGTAACATTTTCTTGTTTCTCTCTATCTCAGAGAGGGCTCACAATTCTAGGAGTGTCGCATTGTAAATTTTGTTTGTATTGTGTGTAGTTAATCCTTCCTGTTCGAGCAACTGGAAATTCCTTATCGAATTCTTGAATCAGGATCCTTGGCTTCACTTATATATGTCTTCCCGTATACGGTATCTATTTCTTCATTATTTTTCTCCTTTTAGAGCATTTGAGATTATTTCCCCTGACAAAAAACTTCTCGTAGGGTCATCAAAAGTCCAAAATCCCCCCCTTGGCTCAAACTAGTTCCATTGGAGTGCTTTGATGTTTCGCAATGATATCTATAATCAATGAAGAGCTTTCATTATTTCCCTTTTAAATGTTGCATTCCCCTTTTTTGTTTAAATATATTGATGGCACGACTTGACCTTTTATTATAAATTTTAGGAACATGAATTGATGCTTTATTATTACAATCATGTATTTAAAACTATTCTTTTGCTTGGAAAATAAAACAAGGTTGTATATGCTATGGCTTTCACAACCTTTACAATTTTTCATTTATTTTTTCATTTCTTAGAAACTAATAACACCAGGTTTTGACCAGTTAATAGTTTTATTTACTATAGGTACATGTATGATTACTAGTTTGACTTCACCTAGAACCCACTTAATGACTTACCTATTTAAGATGTTGATTCCATGAAGAACATGGTTGTATAAGGAATGAGGACTGCTCCTAGGTTGTTAATAAATTTATCTTGGCTGAAAGCTAACCACAATCCCATGCAGCACCATGTCATAATTTACCCATTCTACATTCTTCAATATTCTTTAAACTAGTATAAACAACTGCTATTATGAATTTCCAAATTACACTACCCAGTTCTGCGACCATATTTTCAATCATAGTAGGCACAAAACCTTTACATTTATGGAAATATGCTACAAGTTAACACATATTTTCTTTCCACATTAATGAAAACATTACGAAAAATAAAAAATGAATTTCTCTAACACTTATTTGTGTTTCTATTCTTTCTTACCCCAGTCCACCACATTTCACTGAAATAACTTGCAAAAATAATTTCTAGATGTAATTTACAAAAATTCATAGAAATTATTTCCAGCCTAGACAAAAACGCTTATATTTACAAGGTTATTTACAAAATTGTGTGGTTTAAAGGCTTAGGGAAATATCTTGAGGCTTTTCCCTACGCAGTGCATAGTTAGGTCTAGGATCGGAGGAATGATTAAGTAATCCTGGAGGTCGAGGTTGGGCATTAGCTACAGAAAATACACAGTGCAAAAATATTGGGAGGTAGGAACTATAAATTTCACATTAAAAAGGGGGAACATCAAAACTTGATTTCTATAATTACGCAGTGTGCAGTCAAGGCAGGCTAGTTGGAGCCAAGTTTCTTGGTCAGGAAGCCTCTTCGGAAATGGTTGAGTGTGAGACTAGTGAGATTGATGTGTATAGTGATAAGACATCGAATGTAATATCACACTTACAATATTTGATGATACAAAAAAATAGATCACTTGTCACACATGAACAACATATTTCCCTATGTTTTCCCTATTTATGAGCAGTTACAACAAATGTGATGCTTAAGCTACACTTTGTGATGATAGTTGTACGACAATTCTCAAAACATTGTGAATGTGTGCGACTGATGTTTACATGGTTAGGAAAAGTCATATACACAAAGGTATACCCTTGAAACCATCATAATGGGATTTTACACAGTTTGTGACATCCAATATGGAAAAATACAACACTTTTCCTATGCTGCAAATGGGACCAAAACACTTA
This sequence comes from Pinus taeda, assembly GCA_000404065.3. NCBI lineage: Eukaryota > Viridiplantae > Streptophyta > Pinopsida > Pinales > Pinaceae > Pinus > Pinus taeda. Next base: position 216,909 of record APFE030244710.1, read on the forward strand.
TAGAAAATACATGAAATGAGTTTCAATGTTTGTGACAATACATGACATTGAAGAAATATTGATGTGGAAATGATAAGATGTCCTTATTAATTAAACCTCATGAGGTATGTGCTTTGTTTTTTCTATCTATCCTCCAAAAGGTTGTAAACCATATGGAGTCTTCATGTGGTCTTGAACATATTCTAGTGTTCCTTCGTCTTCTTGCCTGATGATCATACTTTGTCCTTAGCTTGCTAGGTGTCATCTAGCATGTCTTCCTTCACCATCTCATTCTTTATCATATTTCCATATATTGGCAGAGTTATTCTGTCTACAGTCAACTCATGACAAGATGACATCCGTCTGATAAACCCATATCTAAGATGTTGCATGATGATCCGCTAACTGCACCAGAACTAGTGGTGGTCACAGGAAAAGGCACAGTGACTAGGCATTTTTTTGGTTCAGGAAGTTAGGGGCAAAGATTGAGCTCTAAGACTGCAAAATGTGTAGTTCATGTTAGGATGAGGAAGAAGATTGTGTAGTTTCAGAGCTTAGTAAGCTAGGCAGAGGGGTTCGATATTTGTTCAGCCAACTACGCAGTTACGGAAGATAGTGGGTATTGGGTGATTTCGTAGCTTTAGGAGTCAGGTCTTAGGATTGAGCACTGAGGTTGAGAAATGCATAGTATGAGAGACAAAGATTATGCATTTTGTAGTGTGAAGACACAATATTGTTTTTAAGGGTTGGATGAGGCTAGGTTGTTGGGAACTTTCTGAAATTTGGCTAACTGAAAGATCTATGAAAGTGATGTAAAAACTGACAAAACTTGATTTTGGTCACACACTTAGACATTTTCCAACACAATCTAGATCATGTAAAACATACGAGAACATACTTCCCTTAGTGCGACAACATTTGCGACAACTTACAACAAGTGTAGCACTGAAAAAAGACTTTGCGATGATAACACAGACACTTGTGCAACAGTGCATGATTATTTGGAAATTAGTAATAAACATGCCTACATGATAATAACAACTCATTATCATAAATATTTTCCCTTGAGACAAACCAAAACTCCACTTTGCATGACAAGTGGAAATTCCCATGCTAGAAGACAACATTTTCTATATGAACATAAAAATGTGAACGACACTTGCAATACACGAATGACAGTGAAAAAACACATGGAAGAGAAAATATAACATGAAAAGACACTATTTATAGTAAAGTGAAGAGAAAGTGATAGTCGAAGACGTGAAAAAGACGCTCACAAAACAAAGGTGCACAAAAGAGACAATTTGCAAAATTCATTGAAATTGAAGTGTGAAAGCAATTAGAATCTGAGAAATTGGGATTGTAAGTGTGCATTGACTGTTGACATGGATTGGACATCACACAAGTAAAGTCCTGATGAATCATTTTATGCTTGTCCAAGCTTGCGTATAAGAATATTCTCTTGAACTTATTACGTATTGAGCATGTTTTTGTAAGTGACTTAGACACTTCCAATCAAAGTGGGAACTTAAAGAGCATCAGCTAGCCAAGTAGTGACTATGGAATGACTAATCACAATATCCATGGTACGCTTGAAAATCTTATTATTAGCAAAATTTTGGAGGGTGTTTCTCACAATGACAACATGAACTTCCACCATCCATTGTATATTTCACTTTGAGCTATCATTTAGTTGCTAGGATGAAGGTTTAGATACTGAATATGTTTAAAATTTGATCAAACAACTTGAGCTCATACATAAGAATTGAATTGATGTTCCTATTAGTGGGCCTTTTGGCATAATAGACACCAATCCTTTTAATAAACACACAACAATGAGGTCATAATATAATTTTTAATTGTTGTTCATGTGTTTCCGAGTGCCAGGAAAAACAAATAATAACAGTTTATAAAAAACATTAAAGTAGTGAGGTGTTCAAGGGTTTTCGAGTGCCAGCAACCACTAATATGATTTATGCAACAATATTTAATAATTATTTCTACATAATCTTACAAACATAATAGAAATTACTTAAGAATGAAACCAATAAATTTCAAACCAACGAAAGTATTTGTTTTCATCTGATAAAAAACAATAGCTCAGTGTTTCATCTTGGAGTTTCTCTACTTAACGAGGCAATTTTTAGAATGGTAAATTCTAACAAAATCAAACTTCCATATTATGTTGACCAATATTAATACAATTATTAAAAAATTCCCCACAATCATGAAACAATATCATAATTTGAACTCATAATATTTGTAAAGCAATTTCTTTTGAGACTCAGAAAATGGGACAGTGTGGCTAACATCAACTCCTTTTCCTGCAAAAATAGTGCCTTCTGTATGTAGTGATCACTTTGAATATCTCCCAATTTCCAGAGATATAGTTCATTTGTGTAAGTGAAACTATGATGTTTGATATGGCACACTAAGTTCACCATAACAATGAACTCAATTTAGATTGCTTCTATCTCCTCTTTCCATACATAGATTCCTTTGATCGAAAATGTTGTTATTCACCTTTAATAGGATATTCCATATTATTAGCGAGCATAATATTATCTAACTCTACGACTTCTCTTATGGCTCCCTAAAATTTATTAGCACTCGCTTGTTCAATCAACATATGAAGCTTTTCCTCCAAAGTAATAATATCTCGTGCGATAAATTTTGTCACAACTAGATGTAAACCCTGAATCATATCCATCTAAAATACAAGGCTCTTGGAGACTCGATAATTCATCATGGGCCTCTAAATCCTAGAATCTAGTTTGGTTTCAGTGGGGCATCGAGTGACGTAATCCTTCTACACAAGCTCAACCCCATTAGCATCCTACGCAACCATTCCTCAAATGTGAAACACCTTTATGACAACATTTACTGTCAAGTGCATCAGACAATTGAATGGATACAACCATATATTGCATCACCCACTTTCCCATAGAACAATAGATGGGTTGAAGCAGAAGTAGAAGTAGAATTTCTCGACTTCACCATTTCAGATTGCGGGTAACCACCACTATTAGCACTAAGAAACTGTTATCACTCTAATATTTCTTTTGAAGTAAGAAGAAGGAAAAAACACAAGTAACCACAAACCACTTTTGGAGATCAGGGCCTAACCTTCCTGATGCTCAGACAGGGCTCTCTCTTTATAATTTAACTTTGTTTTAGTTAAGATGATTTTAGGATAGTTGTTGCTTGTACTTAGGTTTTGTTTTCAAAATTTGGTGGTGGGATCACTTTACTTATATGAACAAAGGTTTGTCTTCTACCATTGGGCTATGGAGTTAGATGTCTGGCAAACAAGACTATATTCAATTCTAAAACTAGTGTCTACAGGGCAAGATAGATAAGTTACTGTAGATATCAAAGGCTTAATGGTGAATGGCCTCAAATTGGATCCAATGAGAAATTAACGGTTCCCTAGACTCGACTTTCAAAGGAATGAAAGAGGTCAACTGGGATGGGAGAGAAATAAAGGATTCTCAGATCCGGGTATCAGAAGAAAACATGTAAATGACTAACTATGCAAAACAAAGTGTAATTAAACACATTCTCAATGATATTTCCACTTAATTCATTTAGATTTTAGAACACATTTAATATTATGAAAACACATCAGAAAGATAACAAAATCACACAAAGAAAGTACTTCGCTGAAAATGGCCCATCTCATGAATCCTGTAGTGAAATGCTTTTATTACTTTCTTTAGTCTATTGAAATGAAAATGGTTACATTCACCCTCAGGTCTAAGATCAAAATGACTCTACAGATGTAAAATAATCCACACCTAATACTTCAAATTGTGAAGTATTTATACAAAAGGAATTCCAAAATATTTGAAACTGTATTCAGAACTAATCTAAGAAAAAAGAAATATCTTCTTACAAGAAGATCGAGACAACTACTGAACTTTTTCATCTTGTCCCTTTTATTTTGGTTCTGTTGGTTGTAGACTTTGATTTTTAGCCCTTTATGCTGCTAGGATGTTTAGCTTCCATACTGGATGCTTTGATTTACTTTAACATTTCACCTGATACTCTTTCTTCTGATACACTTTAATCCTGCAAGCCTGTCAATATCCTTTTACCCTAATGTTTCACTTTTTTACCAAAGATTTATAATTTACTATGCTTTTATTATAGTGAATCATTGAGTTTTTCCCATATTTCTTCATCTGGTAATTGGATATTGATCATTTTTCTGTATATCTCATCTGCCTCTGTATATTTGGAAAAATTGGGCTTATTAATAAAAAAGTTTTTTACCTCACGCTGGAGGTAAAATAAGTTTTCAAATATTTGGTACAAGACTTTCCCTATTGGCATGCCCTTCATAGATGAAGTGATCATTTGTTCTTTAGCCACTTTCTTGATCTTTTTGCTATAATTTTCATGTGTCATTAACTTCTCATTTATAGCTAAGGGATTAGGTAATCCCTTTTCCTTCAACAACTAAAACTTAGCCATGAACCTGTTAACAGTTATCTGCATGTTCTGACACTTATCTTCTTGATTCAACATCAAATTCCTCTTGGTGAGGACTCTCCTGACTTCCAAAATTGTGCCTGTCCTATCAGGTATCTCAAGTTGTTGCAGTTCATATTTATTTTTGGAGTTGAGGAAGTCGATGATTCTTGTTGCTTCCTCTGGAATATCTCCAAGCTCTGGCTTGAACCTTTCAATGGCTCTTGTTGCCTACTTAATCAAATCAACCTATTCAAAAATTACCTAGATAGGTGGCCAAATATCATTGACTGAATCAACGATATTGGACCACAATTGTTCTTTATTATTTTCTAGTGGTTCAATCAAGGTCAGTTCTTTCTCCAAGCCTTTTATCCTTTCATTCATCCTTGCAACCTTTTGTTGCTCTTCCTTATGCATAATTTGGGCAAGTTTGCAATCTGTCTCAAGGCTACTAACTTTCTCCTTCAATTTGTTCATCTCATTGGTCTGAATGAAATTTCTTCCATTTCTTTAACTAGCCTATTTTCTTCATCACCTGTGGTACCTATTGTTTTTTACGTTATTCCTAATGTAGTTGAAGTTGATGCTAGCAATACAGTGGCCATTGGACCAGTGGGAGCTATTGTTACACCCAGAGTGGAAGGTACATCTTTGGTCACTGTTGGAATGATAGTTGGAGGAGCACTATCAATACTAGATTGTTTGAGCTTAATCAAGCAATCTAGTTCCTTTTCCATCTCCTTCAATTGGTCATTGAGTTGCAGCACCAAGTCCATTATTTCTTCATGATTAGTCTGGCTTTACAAGACTTCCTTTGTTTGTGGGTGTTGTAACTGAGGCAGCTTGAGCTGTTTCTTGAGGGCTACAATATCCTCATTATTTTTCTTGATTAATTGTTCAACATCCGTGGCATCCTTTGGGTCATGGCCTAGCTCAATAATCAAGTCCTCCAAGGACTTTATCCTGATGCATTTGGCACGGGAGGAGGCCCTTTCTAGTTTCAATTGAGCAGTTACATTGTCCAATAGATCTTTCAGTTTGAATGCTGCCGTGGCCTTTGTTGTGAGGGTGGAGTAGATAATTTCTCTAGCCTGCTTGTGAAATTCAATTTGATCAATGGGGTGAATATCCCTGGCCAAGACCTCAAAATTGGTCTTCTTGCAGTTTGCTAAAGTTTTGCGTTGCTGTACAGTGGGTTGTAGGAATGACACCTGCATTTTTCCTTCTTTGATATCAGAAGCTGAGATCAATATTTTTTGGTTTGATGGTCTCATCTTCAAATACTTAGCATATGTGTCTGCCTTCAATTTTTCATTCCTCATTTTTATTTCCTTAAGCCTTTCTTTGGTATCTAGTTCTTTGTGAGCTAGCCTGACAATGGAAGACACTTCCACACTCTTTTGTCTCTCTATAATCTGTGTGTTGGAAGTAGATGGATATTGTATCTCTACTAATGCAGCTATCTCTGTTGTCTATGTACTGCTCTTCCCCATTTCCTTAGTACCAATCCTTTCTTCTGAAGCAATGTTTTCCTCTTACTCAGACATAGGATTCAATTTGGGCCTTTTGTTTAGCTTGAACTACTCATTAGTGGTCTCCATGGTAGAACTTGATGCTTCTTCCTTGTTTCTTTCAGGATGCTTCTTCTCATTTAATTGAGTTTGTATGATAGGAGGATTTCTCATTAGCACTCTTTATTTTGGAACCTGCAGGAAAAAGTTGTGGTCAATTTGTCTTTCCAAATCAATAAATGTATTCTCTATATCCACAACAGTGTTGTCCATGTAAATTAAAGTGTCCTCCATCCACTCATCCTGGTTAGCATATTGTTCAATGTCAGACCTTCGATGGTGGATGTCAGCCGTCAACTTGACCATGAATCTAACCTTGTTTAAGACCCCACGAGGGTCATATTGTAAGATGAAAATATTTTGAACTTCATTAATTGAAATAATTTGTTGGCCTCTGGTCCAACTTCTCTATTGTTGCAAATAAATGGGCCTAGTTGGTTCTTCACTTTGAACTGGGTTTTCTTCCTATAAGCTAGGAAGTTGATGTCATTAGAGTTGATCATTTGCCTAAACTACTCAAGAGAAAATATCCTCATTGGGAGGCACTTGGGAAACTTGTAGAGGGCTATCTCACAGCTATAAATCCTGATCTCTGTGTAGTTTTGGTCTTAAAGGCTGAGTCTTAGAAGTCAGCATGTTCATAACTGGGTATGAAAAAGAGTCTATTGAAGTCTTTGTATGGGTGGGAAAACTTGTGGACCAAGGGTGTCCAATAGATGATAATAATTTCCTTACCCTTGGTGTCCAATTTCTGGATCTTGAAAGGGGATTTTTTTTATTTTTATTTTTTTATTTTTTTATTTTTTATTTTTATTTTTTTTTTTATTTTATTTTTATTTTTTTTTTATTTTTATTTTTTATTTAATTTTATTTTATTTTTTATTTTTATTTTTATTTTTTATTTATTTATTATTTATTTATTTTTTTTTATTTTTATTTTTTTTTTTTTCTGATAATACAAGAACATATGAAACAACGCTCAAGAGTATTTGAAGACTCTTTTAGTAGGCAATCTAGTGAATTGTTCATGCATTTTCTCTGCAATGAATTGGGCATAATCATACATAATGGTAGGAGGATTTCTTGGAGTGAAAATGGACAAGAATGCCATGATATTGTCATCCACAAACTTGTCTGATGTGAATCCTAAGATGCTTGAGATCATGGTGATTATTCTTTGGCCAGTCTTTGAAAAAATAGTAGAAACATAGGGTGGAATGCCTTTAGGAGTATGGTGCTCTTCATTGATGAAATTTTGAAATATTTGTTTGATGTTGGCTGGGTCTAATGTGATGTACAGGTCTAGAAGGTTTGCAATGGACAAAAGAGTCAGATTAGGAGAAGCCTAGATTTGCAGCATCTGGTTGATGGATTCAAAAGTCATGGTCAATAATATTTTAGGGTTTGGTACCTCAATAACCCTATGGCTTGGAACATAACAGGAATGGTGAAAATGTACTATGTCTGGGAATGGGTGGACTTCTTGGAATGTATACTTGGGAAAACTAGATTCCCAAAGGTTTATTTTCTTAGCATCATTTAGGAACATATCCTTGGCCCAACAATGGATTCTTAGAAGGTTCTCTAAGGTGTCTGTGTCTTTAATTTGAAAATCCCTGTCTACCAAGGTTGAATGGTCAATGTCTAAATGAGGGGTTGTCATTGGTCTGACATGCAGAGAGGTGGGATAGCCATACCTGTAATAAATTATGGAAATTGCGCTTATATGGCTATGGGAAGTGAAGTCATTGACAATTCTGTAACATGAGTAGGGTATTAGCAATTTGTAGGTAGGGGTTTTGGTATTTTTAGGAGGCGCGAATAATCTAAATTTAAAGGGAATTTGGTTAGATTCAGTGAATTATTTCATGAATTTAGTGTACGTTTTTAAATGAGAGGGTTGTTTTGGTTTTCTACTTAAATACATGGAATTTATGGTTGGGTTTGCAAACTGGTTTTAAATGGAGGTTTGCAATGCCTTCTGTGGCTTTGAGGTGTTCTGTGGTGGCACTTCAGAAGGTATTAGGCAGTTGGTAACTAGTCGTAGGAGTTTTGAGGGTAGAGGTGTTCTTTCAAGGCTTCACATTGCAAACAAAAGAAAAAGAGTGAAAATGGGGTGTGAGGGCTTTTAATCGGGAGCATTTAGAATTGGCAGGGAAATTAAATGAACAATGGCAGTTTTGCTTTATTGTGGGGAGGCGGTATTGGAGGGTATCACACCACTTATGAGGGTCGGGTGGTATTTTGCTGAAGGAATGTAATGTATGCGACAGGCTGATGTGTAGCAAAATGGGTCCAAGCAAACATGCCCATATCTCATGCTCTCAAGCTGGTAAAGGTTAGGCATTGAGCGGGTGCAATACGGGAAAGGGCCATTAGATCTAGGCATGGATGATCCAATGGTCATCGCATGGCAAAGTTGCACGGTTGGATGATGGGGCAGAGGCTAACATGACCCATGGGATTAATTACGGTTAAGCGTAATCAACCCATGATTAACTACATTTATGGAATATAATGGGTGAAAATGAATTTTAGGTCTTAATAAAGTAATGCGGGGGCGAAATAAAATCTATGATAAGAGGTTTAGTGGCTTTTTTAGGGTTTTTAGGGAATTAATCAAAGGGAAAGTGATTTTTCCAAGGGGGTAAAGGGTTTCACACTAAGGGAAAAGGATTTTTGGGAAGGGGGATAAATGTAGAAGGTAAATTGCAAGTGAATGTGTGAAACCAAGGGGTAGGAGTGAAAATGAATGGAAGTGGTGACTTCACATGGCATGAAGGACTAAAATGGAAATTAGTACATATATAGTGGGGGGTAAAATGCAATGAAGGAGAAATTAGGCAAATCATCTTATGAACATGATTTTCACTTTGCTAACTACTCCTGCACATTGAAACACATACTTAAGCATGATAGTAGTGCGTAAGCTTCAAATGACTTGTATTTCTGCAACCTTTCTTCTACCTACCCTTTTACCTACCCTAACATTTTTTCGTCACTTTGGTGGGTGCACTTAAGCTTTCTTTCCTTTATTCTTTTATGCAACAAACTATCTACTTCTAACCTTATATCTTCCAAGGGCTCAGATTAAACTAATGAGCTCCTTTTATTTCTCTACCTATCTAATGATCTGCCAAGATTAAACTGTTTGGTCAAATTTTTATTCTCTAACTATAAACATGAAATTCGAAACATGAAATAGTCAAGATTAAACAACTTGACTATCATGGGTTGTGGCATATAGGACAAGCCACACACAACCATTATTTAAGACATTAATAGTAAAAAGTACTGGCACTTGGACTTGCACACTTTCATGATCTGTTTTTGTTTGGGGTTCATCTTTTTTCATTTTTTTTTTATCTTTTCTTATTTTTCTTGTCCTTTGATATTTCTTTCAGGACACACCCTCTTTAGATTTTTTAATTTTAATCTGGAAAACTTTTGCAGAAAGCAAAGGTATCTAAAATATTACAAGACTTAACCTCGAACAATTCAAAATTATGAATCCTACCAATATAGGACTCTAATAGTGTCCGCATAAGGATGGCATTTTTTTGGTTAAAGGTTAAGAACTATGAAGATCAATAGCCTTTGAATTGTGATTGTAGTTACCTTGTGAACTGTGCTTCTGTGATTTCTTATTTATTGATACTTATGGTAGTAAATCCCTCAAAGCTCAGGGCCTTCTCTTTGGGCATCAATTTCAAAGTATTACCATCCACTCAAATCTACACTCCGCAATGTTATGTACAATGATGCAAAGTAAAGTGAACTATTGTGAGTGAGTGGAAAAATAATGCCTCAAAATTATACCATTAAGATGTCTTCCTAGTAGATCTTATCCATCTATGTTTCCCAAGAAAGAGGCATTGTTGTCACTGTAGCCATAAATGACATGAGGCCCCTACCACAAAATATCAAATTTTCCATGCTTTCCTTTGTCTTCTCTGCTTGAATTCCACTTGAGAAATTTATCTCCTATGTAAAAATCATCTGCTTTGGTCTTTTTCTCAAAGACCTTTTTAATTTTGTCTTGGATTAGCTGTGATTTTAGATATACTTTTTGTCTGGTTTGCTACAGGTCTATGGTGTTGATTGATTCTTCTTCGAATATCATATGGTTCCACCTGTAGTTCATGAATGTTTTTCATGACTCGTACTCCAAGATATGATGGAAAAATTACATCCATCCCATATACTAGTTGATAAGGTGATGTTCCAATGGACTTCTTAGTAGTGAATCTATCTGCCCATAAGGCATTTACTAACTTCTTGTTCCAAGTCTTCTTGTTATCTTCTAGTAACTTTTTGATAATATTTTCCAAGATTTTATTAGATGATTCTTCAGGCCCATTTCCTTGACGGTAATAGGTTGTGGAGTGGCCAAGGGTGATGTGGTATCTATTATAGAATTCTACGATATTTTTGGATTTGAAAGTAGCTACATTATTAGTAATGAGCTTCTTGGGGCATCCAAACCTTGATAGGATATTATTTTCTAAAAATTAGATTATGACAGTGTCTGTGGATTGTCTAGAAGGGATAGCTTCTATCCATTTCATGAAGTAGTCAATAGCTGTCAGAATACATTTGTGTTGAGCTGATGAGGCTGGGTATATTTCTCTAATGAAGCCTAACCACCATTTTTGAAATGGCTTTTTCGTGGAAATTGGCTTAAGTGGCAAGGGTAAGAGTTTTCTCTTTCCCTCAAAAATATCGCATTTATGATAGGAAGTCACATTTTTTTTAACATCCGCAAACAAAGTATGCCAATAGAAACTAGCCCTGAAAATTTTGTCAACAGTACTCTTCTAGTACAAGTGTCCTCCACAATCCCCTGCAGGAAACTTTTGTAAAATCTTGTCAGCTTCATCTTTCAATAAATAGGTTAAAACAATACCACTATTGTCCTTCCAAAACAATGCATCATCTATAATACGATATCTTAATGACTTAATTTTTAAGAATCTAGCTTTAGCTCTTGTCAATCCAGGAGGAGCTTGTAAGTTTAGTAATACAAATGTAATATCCGCATATGAGGGTGAATTAGTAAAAGGTTCACTGATATGCGGAGTTTTCATCTCCTTCTTATCATTAAGGGCACTAATAAAGTCGATATCTAAGGCCTAACAGTTCGACTCAGCCATGAGTTTGGCTAATCCTTGGCCTTTGATGGGCTTAGTGGGATTTATTTCGATGTCATATTCCAATATTGTGGCAATCCATTTGCCTCTTTTTCCTTCAGGTCCATTTTGAGTGAAAATTTCCTTAACTATAGAATTTGAAACATAAGCAATAATGTGAGAGTACAAAATGTACACTCTGAAGTCTCTAATTGCCTTAGCTAAAGCTAATGCTAGTTTTTCCATGATATTCTATTTAAGTGAGGCATCTCTTAAGGACTTACTAAAGAATACTATTGGTTGTTCATGTCCTTGGTTGTTCTTTTGCAGCAAGACTGCTGCAATCATGTGTTCTGAAGTAAAAATAAAAAATAATAAAATCTTGGTTAAACTTAGGACTTATGAAGACTGGAGTTTTGGTTAAGGCTTCATTAATAGCTTCAAAGGATTTTTTGCCATCCACTGTCCATTTAATTGTTGATTCCTTTATTAGCATCTTATTTAACTCCCTAATTAATTCTGCTAGATTTGAGATGAATCTCCTAAGAAAAGTAATCTTACATAGAAATGAATGTAGCTCTTTAATGTTTCGAGGATGGGTAATGGTCAAAATGGCTTCTATTCTAGCAGTCTCTATCCTAATACCATATTTATATATCATGTGTCCTAATAGATTTCCCTCTTCTAGACCAAAAAGTGTCTTTTTAGGATTTAAAGAAATCCCAAATTTTTTGCATTTGATGAATACTTTCCTTAAGTGATCTAGGTGTTGATTATCAGATTTGGAGAGGACAGTGATGTCATCAAGATATGCTACTAGGAAATCATGGATCTCCTCTACAAAGTCTATATCCATAGCTCTTTGAAATGTGACACCTATGTTCATTAGTCCAAAGGGAATCTTCAAATACATGAAGGTACCCCAAGCAATTGTAAATGCAGTTTTGGCTTAATCCTTTGGTTGAACCAAGACTTGGTTATAGCTAGAGAATCCATCAAGTAGTGATATTCTGGAGGCGCCCACCACCCTCTAAAGGATATGATCCATGATTGTAAGGGGTAGTTGTCTTTTAAAGAGACCTTGTTTAAGTTTCTAAAATCTACATAAAGTCTAATTTTACCAGTCTTTTTCTTAGTGGTAACTAAATTTGAAGTCCAATCTGAGTATCGAATGGGGGCTGTTATTTGAGCATCAAACATTATTTTAACCTCTTTCTCTATGGATGGCATGGGAACTAGGTTTATCCTTGTAAATTTCTATTTGAAAGTTTTATGATCTTCTTTTAGGGGTATTTCGTGTTGGATTATGCTGGTGTCATAAGAATTCAAGTTTTCATAACTCCAGGCAAAAACATCCTGGTATTCTTTAAACATATCAATATATTTTACCTTTTCCTTTGGAGGTAAGGCTTTCAATATCTTAATGAGCTTTGGGTTATCCTTAATTCCTATATTACACTCTTCTATATTACACTGTTAGGGGTTCCATTTTTGGTTTCCTAGCTACATCATTAGAGTCAAATAAATCCTCTAAAGGGACTAACCCTTGGGCAAAAAATTGTTTTTCAAATTAAGAATCTCTGGATCATCATCCATTATTTCATTTATCTCTACATTTTCTAAACTATCTATTTCTACTCTAGTAAATTTAATTGGTTTATCTACATCTATGCTACTTTCTATATTATTATCTATTATACAATTATTATCTATCTTGCAATTCTGAAACTCACCTACATTGTTCATAAAATCATAAATCTGAGAATCCCGTGAGAAAATCTATCAGTACTTCAAGTTGTCTAGTATACTAGGCCTATGTCTAACTTCTGTTGTGTACTGATGGCTGGGTTGAAATGGGAATTTACAAGCACTAGCAAAGGCGGCCAGACTGTGGACTTTCATTTTTTGTTTTCTAGGAATGGAAACAAAGTTTGATTCCAAGAGGTCTTTGATCAAGTCTAGAAGAATATTTGTATATCTACCAAGTGTAGTATTGTTCACAGGGTATTCACCACTAATCTGTTTAATAATCAGCTCTGAGTCTCCCATGATGGAAACTCTTTTGGCTCCCAGTTTCCTCACCAATTGTAACCCTGGAATTAGGGCTTCATATTCGACCATGTTATTGGTACACTTGAAGTTCAATCTGAAAGCACGTTCCTCATCATGATTATTCTCTATATTGTGAATCCACTCTCCTGCACCAACCCTAATCTATTGACAAACCCATCAAAGTATAAATGCCGAAGTGACTCATGAAATATGTTCTCACTGTCAGCTATTCTATATTTTAGGTCTTTGGCTGTGATTTCCTTTTTATCATTTTCTACATTGTATAATATAAAGGAGTCCATATCTGAATGGATGGAGTATATGGGAAAGTTTTGTGGCTTTTCCTCACTATTGACCATGTATTTCATCAAGGTCTCCCTATATAATTTTCTTGGTTGACCAAAAACACATATGGTGCCATAAGACATATCCAACTGTAAGTATCCCTATAGTTTTCCCCCCATGAGTGAGATAGCAGCATTCCATATTTCTATGGGATGTTTAGAACTACAATGTCCATTAAAATTCTCTTTGGAGGGAAATGGACAAGAGTCACACATAAGTCCTTGATCAAACCAAGGCACTTAACCTAGCTAGAGTCAAAACAAAACAAGTCCTCATAAGGCTTGGTAATGTCTAGGTTCAGTCGTTCCATTATTGTCTTTGGCATCAAATTGTGGGATGCCACTGAGTCCAACATAGTTTTATGCAATATTTTATCATGAATGTTTAAGATAATGTAAAAATGAGGAACTCCCCCTCGTTGATGAATACCATTGGCCTGAAGGCTAAACAATAATTCAGGTTGCTCATTATTCAAATTATTGGAATCCTCTCCCACTCCTATGTTCAAAGTCTCAGTTATATGTGACCTATAAGATTCATTCTTTACTAGTTCGGTCAAAGGAACTAATATCTTTAAGTTTTCTATTTCATTTCTAATGTTGAAAGGGAGTTGAGGTTTGTTCGTTCAATTTATATCTTCCTTAATATGTTGAGTTTGAGTGTCCTTATTCATTTTCTCAGTAGTAGGAATTTCAGTTTGTGTTTCTACTATGTTGCCTTGATTTCTCTTATTTTGATTATTTTCAGTAATTATCTCTGTTTGGGTTTCAGTGGAGGTTATATCTACAATCTTAGGGTTTGAAGTCTCAGGTGTTCCCCTAGGCAAGATTTGGAACACTTTGTTAACTAGAGCTTATTTTTTTATTTTAGTCTGGGTTTGGATGGATCTTTTAATGGGAGTTTTGTTATTCTTTTTACTTCTTAATCTATATTGTTTATGTACCTCATATACAGGTGAGCGATATCCTTGTTTAAAATCAAAGTATTCACCAGAATCTAACTGTGATTGTTGCAGCATATATAACTCTTGTTCTTCTTGAGGAAGAAAAATAGTGTCTTCCCCTTTGGTTTCTAGTGAGTTAATCTAGGTATCATCCTCTATTTCTTGGTTATTTGAATCCTCAACATAGTTCTCTTTGGAAGCGGGGCCTAATCTGTTGGCTTGGTGTAGCATTCTTTCCAACATTATGGTTGTTCCTAAAATTTGGGTTTCTTATTTGGGGTTGTTTTTGTTGATTCTCCCATTGATTTTTCCTCTCCATGTTTTCTAACCCATCTGTGATTCTTTCTAAACTCTTAGCTAAAATATCTACTTTTCCATCTAAAGTGGAAGCTTCCTCTTTAAATACAACTTTATTTTCATTTCTCATTCGAGATTTCTTAGCTAATAGGTTAGCCTCTACACTAATAGCATTTCTCCGCATTTTTTCAAGTGTTTCATGGTTTCTTTCCCTTAGTTGGCATGACATGTCAGCATCAAAACCATCATATAACTTAATTAATGCTAGGTCAGGTGGAGTCTTATTTTTGGTTTGAATTGCATTGTAGATATTATTAAACCTAGTGTAATAGTCTGGAGCTGACTGATTAGGAGCCCTTCTAATGTTGTCATACTCAGAAAGTATTTGCAATGGGTTTTCTTTCTCTCCCATCTATCAATGAATAACCTATGAAAATTAGCTAAGTCTACAATATGGTTGGTAGGAAAGGCTTTGAACCATTTCTCAACATCCCTACTTAAAGTTTGTGAAAATAATCTCATTTGAACATTTGCTTCATCTATCTCATGCAATTCAAAAAATTCAGATATCTTGTTCACATGTTGTTAGGCATTATAATGACTAGTAGCATCAAATAGGAAAATCTTACTTTGATAATCTGCAAGCATGGCATGGAGTTGGGCAGGTAAAACAAGAGGAGCATATCGGTTTACCATTGTTGTAATTCTAGTTTGACTAGGGGGTAAAGTTGTAGTGCTTGAGGAAGGGATTAAAAAGGATGGAGATGAACTAGATGATGATGAGGATGGTTGATTAATAACTGGTTTAGGTGACTGGATTGTGGTGGATACTATCAGTGAGGCTATGGTAAAAGAAGGTATATTTACAGAGAGTGAAGATTGTGCAGAAATTTCAGAGGCAACAACAGTAAGGGAAACTAGCTCAATAGATTGTTGAAGGTAAGCACTATATATATTGCTAATCAGTGTACAGGCCAAAGCTTCTAACTTGTCAAAAGCATCCAAGACAAATTTATCTAAATATGGATGGATAACCCTTTTTTATTGAATAAGTTGAGTAAACTCAGGGTTTAAGACTGTTTCATGGATGGAATTCTCAGATATAGTTCTAAATAATGAGAGGTCAAATGACAAATCAAAATGGATTTCCTCGAAAGTTGACAACTCCTCAAGGAGTGAGTTCTCTTGGCCTAACTGGCTACTACTTGCTTGAGTTTCTTCGTTTTTTGGATTTCTTAGAATTTTGTCTGGGTCATCAACTATAGTTGTAGGGTTTGGATCTGTGTTTGCCCTGGTATAGTGAATCTTCTTAGGAGCCATAATTTTAACTCTATTTTTATGAAAAATTTTGAAAATTTTACTTCAGAAAATGACCTTAAGGGGCTTCAAGATTAAATTTAAGGTTTCCCTAAAGTTTTATGAGACTAAGGATTGAATTCTCCAATATGGTTGCCAGAAATGTTATCACTCTGATATTTCTTTTGAAGTAAGAAGAAAGAAAAAACAAAGTTAACCACAAACCACCTTTGGATATCAGGACCTAGCCTTCATGATGCTCAGAGAGGGCTCCCTCTTTATACTTTAACTTTTTTTTAGTTAACATGATTTTTGGCTAGTTGTTGCTTGCACTTGGGTTTTGTTTTTGAAATTTGGTGGTGGGATCACTTTACTTAGATGAACAGAGATTTGGATTCTACCAATGGGCTATGGCATCAGATGTCTGGAAAACAAGACTGGATTCAGTTCTAAAAAAAATGTCTATATGACAAGGTAGATAACTTACTGCATATCTCAAAGGCTAAATGGTGAATGGCTTCAAATCAGATCCAGGGAGGAACTAAGGGTTCCCTAGACCAAACTTCTGAAGGAATGAAAGAAGTCAAACGGGATGAGAGAGCAATCAAGGATTCTCAGATCCGGGTATCAAAAGAAAACATGTAAATGACTAACTGTGCAAAACAGGGTACAATTAGACAGATCCTAAGTGGTATTTCCACTTAATTCATTTAGATTTTAGAACACATTTAAGATTATGAAAACACATAAGAAAGACAACAAAATCACACAAAGAATGTACTTCACTACAAATGGCTCATCTCATGGATCTTGTAGCGAAATGCTTTTATTACTTGCTCCAGCCTATTGACTTGAAAATGGTTACATTCACCATCAGATTTAAGATCAAAATGACTCTACAAATGTAAAATAAACCACACCTAATACTTTGAATTGTGAAGTATTTATACAAAAGGAATTCCAAAATATCTGAAACTGTATTCAAAACTAATCTAGGAAAAAAGAAATACTTTCTTGCAAGAAGAGAGAGATAGTTATTGAACTATTTTATGTTGTAGCTTTTGGTTTGGTTCTACTGGCTGTAGACATTTGTTTTCTAGCCCTTTATGCTGCTAGGTTGTTTAGATTTCACGCTGGATGCTCTATCTTACTTTAAACTTTCACTTGATACTCTTTCATCTGATGCACTTTAATCATGTTAGCCTGTCAATATCCTTTTACCGTGTTGTTTCACTTTTTTACCAGAGATTTATAATTTACCTTCCTTTTACTTCAATAAATCATTCAGTTTTTGCCATCTTTCTTCATCTGGTAATTGGATATTGATCATTTTTTTGTATATCTCATCTTCCTCTATATATTTGGCAAAATTGGGCTTATTAATAAACAAGTGTTTTACCTCATGCTAGAGGTAAAACAAGTTTTCAAATGATTGGTACAAGACTTTTCCTGTTGGCATGCCCTTCATAGATGAACTAATCATCTGTTGTTTGGCCACTTCCATGATATTTTCGTTGTAATGAGCATGTATCATTAGCTTCTCATTTATAACAAATGGATTAGGGAATCCATTTTCCTTCAACAGTAGAAACTTAGCCATGAACCTGTCAACAACTATTTTCATGTTCTGACACTTATCTTCTAGATTCAACATCAAATTCATCTTGGTGAAGACTCTCATGACTTCCAAAATTGTAGCTATCCTATCAGGTATCTCAAGCTCTTGCAGTTCATATTTATTTTTGGAGTTGAGGAAGTGAATGATTCTTATTGCTTCCTCTGGCATATCTCCAAGTTATGTCTTGAACCTTTCAATGGATTTTGTTGCCTACTTAGTCAAATCAATCTATTCAAAAATGACCTAGATAGATGGCGAAATATCATTGACTAAGTCAATGATATTGACCCATAGTTTTTCTTTAGCATTTTCTATTGGTTTAGTCAAGGTTAGTTCTTTCTCCAAGCCTTTTATTCTTTCATTCATCCTTGTAACCTTTTGTTACTCTTCCTTATGCATAATTAGGGAAAGCTTGCAATCTGTCTCAAGGTTGCTGACTTTCTCCTTTAGTTTGTTGATCTCATTAGTCTGAATGGACATTTCTTCCATTGCTTTAACCAGTCTGTTTTCTTCATCACCTGTGGTAAATGTTGTTGTTGATATTGTTGTTGATGTAGTTGAAGTTGATGCCGGTAGTGCAGTGGCCATTGGACTAAAGGGACCTAATGCTGCACCTAGAGTGGAAGGTACAACTCTAGTCACTGTTGGAATGACAGTTGGAGGAGCATTATCAATACTAGCTTGTTTAGCTGAATCAAGCTATCTAGTTCCTTTCCCATCTCCTTCAACTGGTCATTGAGTTGCAACACCATGTCCATCATTTCTTCATGATTAGTCTGGATTTCTAGGACTTCCATTATTTGTGGGTGTTGTAACTAAGGCAGCTTGAGCTATTTCTTGAGAGCTGTAATATCCTCATTCTTTTTCTTGATTAGCTCTTTAGCAACCTTGACGTCCTTTGGGTCATGGCCTAGCTCAATAATCAGGTCCTCCAAGGACTTTATCCTAGTGTCTTCGGCGCTAGAGGAGGCCTTTTCTAGTTTGAATTGAATAGCTACGTTGTCCAATGAATCTTTCAGTTTGAATGCTGTCATGGCCTTTGCTGTGAGGGTGGAATAGATCATTTCTCTAGCCTGATTGTGAAATTTGATTTGATAAATGGCATGAATATCCCTGGCCAAGATCTCAAAATTGGTCTTCTTGTAATCTAATCAGGTTTTGGGTTGCTGTACAATGGGCTGCAGGAATGACACCTACATTTTTCCTTCTTTGATGTCAAAATCTGAGACCAATCTACTTTGGTTTGATGTGTCATATTCAGGTACTTCGCATATTTGTCTCCCTTCAACTTTTCATTCCTCATTTTTATTTCCTTAAATATTTCATTGGTATCTGGTTCTCTATCAGCTGGCCTGAGGAAGGAAGACACTTCCACAATCTTCTGTCTTTATATAATCTGTGTTGGAAGTAGATGGTTTTTGTATCTCTATTGACACAGTTGTCTATGTTGTCTTTTTGTTGCTCTGCCCCACTTCCTTGGTGCCAATCCTTTCTTTTGAACCATTGTTCTCCTCCTGGTTAGACAAAAGATTCAATTTGGGCCTTTTGTTTATCTTGAAGTAGTCACCAGTGGTCTCCATGGTAGAACTTGACGCTTCTTCCTTGTTTCTTTTAGGATTCCTTCTCATTTAGTGGAGTCTGTATGATAGGAGGATTGTTCATTGGCCGTCTCTATTCTGGAACCTATAGGAAAGAGTTGTGGTCAAATTGTCTTTCCAAACCAATAAGTGTATTCTCTATATCCACAACAGTGTTGCCCATGTCAATTAAAGTGTCCTCCATCCACTCATCCTGGTTACAATATTGTTCAATGTCAGGCCTTAGGTGGTGGATGTATGTTACCAACTTGACCCTAAGCCTGAGCTTGTTTATGACCCCATGAGTGTCATAGCTCCAAATGAAACTGCTTTTGAACTTCATTAATTGAAGTCATTTGTTGGCCTCGGGTCTAGCTTCTCTGCTGTTGCAAATCAATGGGCCCATTTGGTTCTTCACTTTGTACTAGGTTTTCTTCCTATAAGATAGGAAGTTGATGGCATCAGAGTTGATCATTTGCCTAAAGTACTCAAGAGAAAATATCCTCATTCAGAGGTACTTGGGCAACCTGTAGGGGGCTATCTCACAGCCATAAATCCTGATCTTTGTGTGGTTTTGGTACAAGTACCAATCTCCCACCTTGTTTTACTTAGCCAATTGTAGTACTCTTTTAATCTCTGGGCTAATTATGGGTTGAGTCTTACAAGTCAGCATGTTCATAATTGGGTATGCACAAGAGTCTATGACATCCCTGTATGAGATGGAAAACTTGTGGATCGAGGGTGTCTAGTAGATGACTAGTATTTCCTTTCCCTTGGTGTCCAATTTTTGGATCTTCAAAGGGAATTTATCTTTCTGATAATACATGAACATATAAAACAAGTCTAAAGAGTATTTGTAGACTCTTTCACTGGGACATCTAGTAAATTGTTCACCCTTTTTGTCTACAATGAACTGGGCATAATCATACATAATGGCAGGAGGATTTCCTGGAGTGAAAATGAACAAGAAGGCCATCATAATCTCATCCATAAACTCATCTGATGTGAATCCTAGGATGCTTGAGATCATGGTGATTATTTTCCAGCCAGTCTCTGAAAAAATAGTAGCAACATAGGGTGGAATATCTTTAGGAGTATGGTGCTCCTTAATGATGAAATTCTTAAATATTTATTTGATCTTGGCTGGGTCCAATGTGATGTACAGGTCCAATAGGTTTGCAATGGACAAAGGACTTATATTAGGAGTAGACTGGATTTGCAACATCTGGTTGATGGATTCAACAATGATGGTGAATAATATTTCATGGTTTGATGCCTCAATAATCCTATGGCTTGGAACATAATAGGAATGGAAAAAATGTACTATGTCTTGGAATGGGTGGACTTCTCGGAATATATACTTGGGAAAACTGCATTCTGAAAAGTTTATTTCATCAGCATGGTTTAGGAACCTATCCTTGACCCAGCAACGGATTCTTAGAAGGTTGTCTAAGGTGACTGTGTTTTTAATTTGAAAATCCCTATCTGCCAGGGAAAAATGGTCAATGTCTAGATGAGGGGTTGTCACTGGCCTGTCATCTAGAGAGGTTAGGGTAGCCATCCCTATAATAAATTATGGAAATTGGGCTTATATGGCTATGGGAAGTGAAGTCTTTAACAATTTTGTAGCAGGGTATGGTATTAACAGTTTGTAGGTAGGGGTTTTGGTATTTTTAGGAGGGGGGAATACTCTCAATTTAAAGGTAATTCAATTAAATTCATTCAATTACTTCCTGATTTTAATGTATGTTTTTAAATGAGAGGGCCATTCTAGTTTTCTACTTAAATACATGGAATTTATGGTCGGGGCTGCAAACTGGTTTTAAATTGAGGTTTGTAGAGGCTTCTGTAGCTTTTAGGTGTGTTGTGGTGGCATTTCAGAAGGTATCTGAGATATGGTAAATGGTTGCAGGAGCTCTGACGGCGTAGGTGTGCTTTAGAGGCTTCGCAGTGCAAACAAGTGAAAAAGGGTGAAAATGGGTTGTGAGGGCTTTTAATCAAGAGTGGTTAGAATTGGCAGGGAAATTAAATGAACAGTGGTGATTTTTCTTTATGGCGGGGAGGTGGTATTAGAGGGTATCGCATCGCTTATGAGGTTCGGGCCGTATTTTTCCAAGGGAAAATGATGTATGCAATAGGCTGACAGGTACCAAAATGGACCCGAGCAAAACCGCCCATATCACGTGCTCTTGAGCCGGTAAAGGTCGGGCATTGAGCGGGCGTGATATGCGCAAGGGCCGTTAGGTCTATGGGTGGATGATCCAAAGGTTGTCGCGTGGAAAAGTTGCACGATTGGGTGATGGGGTAGAGGTCAGCAAGACCCATGGGATTAATTACAGTTAAGCATAATCAACCCATGGTTAACTCTGGGTTTATTAAGTAATGCAGGTTTATGGAATATAACATGTGAAAATGAATTTTCAGGGTTAATAAAGTAATGCGGGGGGGAAATAAAAATTAGGATAAGAGGTTTAGTGAGGTTTTAAGGGTTTTTAGGGAATTAATTAAAGGGAAAGTGATTTTTCCAAAGGGAAAAAGGGTTTCACACTAGGGGAAAAGGACTTTTGGGAAGGGGGATGAATGTAGAAAGTAAATGGCTAAGCAATGTGTGAAACCAAGGGGTAGGAGTGAAAATGAATGGAAATGATGTCTTCACAAGCCATGAAGGAGTAAAAGGGAAATTAGTAAATATATAGTGGGGGCTAAAATGCAATGAATGGGAAATTAGGCAAATCAACTTATGAACATGTTTTTCACTTTGCTGACTGCTCTTGCATTGCGAAACACATAGTTAAGCATGATAGTATATCTTATGCTTCAAATGACTTGTATTTCTACAATGTTTCTTGTACCTACCCTTTTACCTACCCTAACATTTTTTCTTCACTTTGGTGGGTTCACTTAAGCCAGCAAACCCTTTTATTTCCTTTATTTTTTTATGAAACAAACTATCTACTTCTAACCTTATATCTTCGAAGGGATCAGTTTAAACTGATGAGCTACTTTTATTTCTCTACCTATCTAATGATTTGGCAAGATTAAACTATTTGGTAATATTTTTATTCTCTAACTATAAACATGTAATTCAAAGCATGAAATAGTCAAGATTAAACGATTTGACTATCATGTGTTGTGGCATATAGGACAAGCTACACACACCCATTATTTAAGACATTAATAGTAAAAATTAGTGGCACTTGGACTTGCACACTTTCATGATTTGTTTTTTTGGGGGTTCATGTTTTTTAATTTTTTTTATGTTTTCTTTTTTTTCTTGTGCTTTGATATCTCTTTTATGACATACCCTCTTTACATTTTTTAATTTTAATATGGAAAAATTTTGTGCAAAGCAAAGGTATGTACAATATTACAAGACATAACCTCAGCCAATTCAAAATTATGAGTTCTATCACTATAAGACTCTAACAGAAACAACATTGGATGTATAGTTCACAAATCTACTAAACCAAACACATCCATACTAAAATATCACACTCTACAACAAGCCTATGTATAGAGGATTCATAAATTAATTCCTCATATTCTTTCCTCTCCTTGAAGAGAGTTAGGTCAGAGTTGGCTCTGATACCAAATAATAGATTTGAGGAGGATACATAGGTGCACAAATTTCACATACAATATTATCCATATATTAAATTTAAATCCAAATTACAATCCACATAAATAATCCTGATGAGATCCAATAGGTTCCAAATAAGGAGAATATTGTTGAGGAAATCTCTTAACAAAATTCCAACAACCAACACACCTATCCTACCTATATAATATTGTAAGTATTATTCAAAGTGAGTGTTATAATGTAGTGGGATAATGAGGAGGGAGCTTTCTTCCTTATTAAAGTTGTTGGATTGGGTTGCAGGCCTTCCTTACTAGATAAAACAAGTTTGGCTGAGGAGGCATGCTTGTTCTTATTAGCTACATGGAACCATTATCAATGAATGAGTATCAGGGTAGGTAAATGTTACTGAGGTAGCAAATGAGAGGGTTGTTTATAGTTAAGGGACGTGTTGTTGAGGGGAAAGGGAGATATTAAGTAGATGGATGCTAAATGACAAACATATTTTATTATTTCCTTTCCATATTTATTTTCAGGGTTGTGTTTGTATTTTTGTTGTTGTCTTTCCTTTACCTAGTAATGATTGTGTTTATGTTTTACTTTTTGTTGTTATTTTTCATTCTTATACTAATTATTTTGGGTTGGGCCATTTGAAGGGGAATCACACCTAGCTTCAAACCATGGAGCCTGATTTGATGAATCCAAGGAGAATCAAACCCATGTTTCATGACAAAGAGTTAAATACTTGGGAGAATGGGCTTGAACCAATTGGCCTACCATTTTTCTTGTAAATCATTTACTAAGTCATCTAATTGACACTTTCGACAAAATCCCCATGTTTTTATGGGGTTCGCCTAGTGCTCTGAAGACCATCACACATACATATCTTCTTTTACCAATTTTTCAATTTTTGAAGTGTAGATCATTTGGTTTGTTTTGTACGAAATTTAGTTTTCATATACTTTCAAGTTTAAATTTTGGGAAAACAAATCAAGGATAAAAATGAATGAAGGATAAAGGAAATTATGAAAGGTACCTTTATTTTAAAAAATGCTTTATATTATGGTGCCAAGCATGCATGGCTTATGGGTTTGTTGGAAAATTGTGTGCTTAGGGGCATAATAATTTATGTTGGTTCTTTTTTTATTCCATTGTTTTTGGTGTTCTATGTTTTGTAATAGCTAACCATAAGGTATGTGTTTATTTCATTATTCTATGTCTTCTATGTTGGATGATAATGTCAAGGATTGTAGGGAAATGATCCTTCACTAGCTTAGGCCCACAACTGTGTTGGGTTTCTTTTGTATTGGGGCTTATTTGAGGACTTATGAGTCTAAAATTCATCTATCGACATATGAAAAAGAGAAATATACTCCAAAGGGAGATGTCTATAAAATCTATATATCTTTGTTTTGCCAAGTAATATAAATTCCTCAATTAAAAAAAAAATAAACAACAAAACTAAAATCCTTTTTAGAAACATGGAAAATATTGTAAAATCTTTGAATATTTAGAAAGCCAAAAGCCTTTTATTATTTAGAGAGAAAAAAAAAGAAAATTTTTGTTAAAAACTAATAAGTCTATCAGAATCTAATAAGATATAATTGTTTATATAACTTGTAAGTGTTTAATATAAATACTATTGAAATGAGATTTATTACATATATAAGAATAACTACCATTTATTTATTAAAGGTTCTTCCCTTTTATAAATATTGTTGTTTGTTTATATTTGTCATTGTAGGCATATGTTATTATTAGTCTAGATATGTTGCATATAATTAGTTGGGATTTTATAATATGCCTAACTGCTTAGGATTTTTAGTGGTAAACAAGCAAATGCCAAGTGAATGTATATATTGAATGCATGCATTACTTACTAAATGTGTAGACAGTTTATTGTGTGCGTTAAGTAAAGAATATGTAAAGAAAGCTAGAAATACAAGGAAGAAATGTAGAAATAAGACCATGGTCATGAGGTCACTAAAGGCATAATCTTTCTCTCATTTTTGTTTTCCTATTTTTGTAATCCTATTTCCAATTTGATCAAAATAGCATAGTTATACATTTTATAGTGATTTTCTTGGGCCATCGTAATCGCTTGGGATAATCCCATTACAAGTGGGATTAAAACATAAAATTCCTAATGTTTTTTTTGTTAAATGCTTCTTAGGTTTAGAAGCACTATCCCGAACCTAGTCAAGGTAGTTTCCCACAATTCCTTACAATGGGAAAATTTATACTATGTGGTGTTGAGTGCAAGAGATAACACACTCATACTAGATTATAATTATAATACTAGATTTCAATTATAATTCACTTAGATTAAATTAAAATGGGCACTACTAATTGAAAAAACACAAAAGACATATATATTTGTTGGGTCCTATTCCAAAACGCCATGATGGAAGGCACACCAACCCACCATTTTTTATGGGATGTGACTAAATTTACCTACAAGAATAACAAATATTCATAAATCTCAACCACATTCTTAGTACAAATTAATTTTATTTTAATACAGTTCTATTTATTTTCATTTAATGCCATATGTCTAGTATTTGCTTTCAATATTTATCTTCAATATTGATTTCATAAGCCATAAAGTCTTAAGACAATTCCTTTATTTTCATTTAATGCCATATGTCTAGTATTTGCTTTCAATATTTATGTTCAATATTGATTTCATAATCCATAAAGTCTTAAGACAATTCCTTTATTATGTAGAGCAAGGAATATAACTCTCTTTATAGTCAATTTAATTAAAATTTATCATTATATGGATAGATAGATGGAGGTGGAATTTATGAAATCCCCCTGATATGAAGTGTTATGTGTCATGTGAACTATGAGATTTATCACTCTAACATCTCAACTCAAAAAATATTGACCTATTTGTAGATTCCACTAGTGTATTTATGTAATTAAATAGATATATAAATAGGTTGAATAGATTAATTTGAAGCTTTTTCATTATTTTAATATAGAATAATTAAACTAAAAAATAATTTAAAAAAATTAATAATAAAAAAAGCATTGAATAAAATACGACTAACAACACCAAATCAGAAAAAGCTTTAATAAAATTATGGCTAGAAACATCATGCATTCACACACGACACATGAATACATTGATGAAATTAGAAATAACAACATTGTGCATTCATTTTGTAGGAGTGTTAACAAATAGTTCTAACTTATTTTTAATCTAAGGCAAAAGTTGATGTGGAATCATCTCTTAATGAGATGTTTCACATGATTTTGTATCTTTAGAGATTATCAATCCCAAGCCCTAAGCAATAGAGTACAATTATTGGCAACCTCTTCATTAAAAATTTTAAATGTTGATAAGCTTACATAGGATGGATTTTATTGTTTTAATCTTACTAATCTTCCAATAATGTATCCTAAACATTCCAAACACAATATCGGGCATACCTATTTTACCTACGATTTCCATGGATTTCCTATATTGACCAGATAATGCAGATGTTCAAAAAGAAAGAGGTAAAAAAAAAATTGAAATCGTAACAAATTCACATCATGAAGAGTTACTGCAAGCCAAAAAGCAACCCCACGAGGACAAAAATCTATCATTGAAGTTGTGCCTTTATGGATGGATTCTAACTCTTAATGTATTCCTAACAACATGGGACATCAAGAAGTAGAGCTCTATATAGAAAATTTAATGTTTCCTTGGTATCTCAATCAAGTTACACAGTAAAGGTGTAATAGACTTATTGTTTAACAGAGAGCTTGTAGTGATATGTGTTTTATGTCTTCAGCAAAATCATTATACATAAGAAAAATGTAATATTAAATGTTCACGTTTATTGTGTTGGGTTATTTGTGTTGTTCACTATATAGCTTATACTATTTCATCCATTTCCAACACTCAAGGATTTGATCATTTTTATAAATTCTAATTTCCTTCTAAGAAATCCTTGAAAATTGAATCAACAAAGCTTGTGTGAACCTTGTATATTAGAGATCAATGTTATTCCAGAGTTCCATTCTCCTTTATCAATAATAAAATTAGAAAAAATCAGTAAATAAATTCCTAAATATGTAGATATATGTATTTTTAAATTGAGATGTTGCTTAGATATGTATTTGTTTTGGTATATTAGCGGTCAATGTTATTTCAATGTTCCATTCTCCCTTAAATGAATAATCTAGATATGTACTTTTAAATTGAGTTGGTCCTTAGATATGCAAGGAATTCGAAGATATGTGCATTCTCCCACGACTCACATAAATATCTAAAAATGATGCTATGGGATTTGGAGCTCGCAAAAACTTCCTAGGAATAACTGCTTATGAAGTAATTTTCCACAATTACATTCTGTAAGTAGAGTAATTTCTCACAATTACATTCACATTTTCACATAGGCTAAGATTAAGTTTGATGTAACATCTACATTATGCAAGTAGAGTATCCTTTACATTTATGCAAGTAGGTCAGCCTCTACATTTCTGTGAGTAGATTAATGTTTAGGTTTTCCAAGTAGTTTAATTTTTACATTCTGCAAGTATAGTAGCCTTCACATTTCTTCAAGTATAGTAGTATTTACATTTTTGTAAGTACAATAAAATTTCCATTTCTGGAAAGTAAAGTATAATTTCCATTTATGAAATTACATTAACATTTACATTCCTGCAAGTAGATTATAACTTCCTTTTATGCAATATATTTTCATTCTTCCAAATATGGATTCAATTGATAGAATGGTCTTTGTATACCTTGGTTTGGTCAACTACCTCAAAGAAAATAGAGTAGAGCTTATTTATTGTGCATAGAACATTGCCATGTCTTAAGTTTTAATGACCTTATATTGATAATTAAATATGGTAGCCTTGGGATTTCAAACATTATTGTTGTAATACAAGATCATATCATTTTCGCTCAACAACATCATTATTCTTGGAAGACTCAAGAAAAATCCCATATATAGATATTATAAACTTCTTATTTGCTTTATTGTAGAGATGATATGCTTTGGAGGTATTTGAGTACCAGAAGAAGATACTTTTGGGACTCCTTGCACCAAGTTTGTTTCTTTCTCCTTACATATCAAGGGATAAAAGGTGGAACCAATTTCAGAGTCGCTACTGCAGGTCGCAATTTCAGAACTGGATGATCCAAAATTACATAGATACAACAGATTCAATATCAAGCTCCTACAAAGTGAAGAAAGGTGTGTAGTTTTTTTCAAATTTTTTAATAAGCTTGGTTTGAAACATTAGTTTGAAGGAATTCAAAGGGCATAGAAAAGCATTATTATCGGTAATTGATGCCTCGAGGAAAGAAAATGAAAACAGCTAGTCAGCAACCTGAAAGCTCTAGAATGACTCATGAAGAAGAGGAAGAAATGCAACATGGTATATCAAAATTATGAGACCAAGTGCAACAAGTGTCACTTACACAAAAAGCAAAAGAATCTAAGATGGATGGTTTAAAGAAAGATGTAGAAGCTAGGATGGATGTTTTAAAGAAAGGCATAGAAGCTAAGATGGATTGTTTAAAGAAATGCGACGTGGAAGCTAAGATGGATGGTTTGAAGTCAGGCATGGAAGATTTGAAGACAGATTTGACAAAGTTTCTACAAGAAATGCTTACTAATGGTGAAAGGGTAGTAAAGGAAACTCACGATCAGAACAAAAGAAATGTTAATCATAATTTCATAGAATCTAATGTTGGATCGAAGACCCACCATATTCTAAAAATCGATACGAGGAAGTTTGATGGCAAGGATCCTGTAACATGGATATTACAGATGGAGCAATATTTCGATCTCAATAATGTGCAAAACACACAAATGGTACGTATTGCAACTTTATATTTGGAACCAAATCAGTTTGTATGGTATCAATGGCTTTGCTCTCGTAAACAAATTATCACTTGGGTAATTTTTATGGAAGAATTGACAACACATTATGAGGATACAAAAAGCAACACCTTTTTTAGCGAATTGACAAGTCTCAAACAAAAGGGTTCATTAATGGAGCACATTGAGGAGTTTCAAAATTGAACATAAGGGTAAAAAATATTCCAAAGGGGCATAGGATTGATGTGTTCATAGGGACTTTAAAGGATAATATCCAACATGATGTTCGTCTTTGGGAACCTGATTCATTAGAGAAGGCATTCAGGTTAGCAAGAAAAATGGAAAGCAAAATTATGGCAACCAGGAAGCATACCACTCACAACTATAAAGATGGAAGTGTTGTTGCCCCTAATCTTCCATAACCTATAAGGTTGACACTGTTGAGATTTTCTGTTTTAGACAAATAGGCAAAAATCTCTGAAGGATGACAACAATAGGGATTCAATTCCTAGATTAGCTCCAGGTTGTTGGGAGGGAGTTAATGCCTCCTATATTTGATGTGAGGGAGTTATGAGGCTGTTAGATTCTCTATGCTATATAACAGGCAATCATTCGGATGATTTTCTAAGAGTGTGTGAGGATTTCTTGATGTAATCTCCAATTTGATTAATATATTCCTGATGCCTATGTTTGGTGGACGTAGCCCAGATTGGTTGGGTGAACCACGTTAAAAGCTGTGTCTTATGTGCTTGTTTATTTTCTCTGTTGTGTGTTTAATTAAGTTTGTTGTGCACCTGATCCAACAATTGGTATCAGAGCATGTTGGAGG
The DNA here is from genome assembly GCA_000404065.3 of Pinus taeda. Classification (NCBI taxonomy): domain Eukaryota; kingdom Viridiplantae; phylum Streptophyta; class Pinopsida; order Pinales; family Pinaceae; genus Pinus; species Pinus taeda. Next base: position 246,426 of record APFE030244710.1, read on the forward strand.
TGCTGTGGATTGCTGTGCGTGGCGTCCTGGAGACTGTGTGCTGGACGTGCTGAGATTACCTGCGTGTGGATTACTGTGTGTGGTGGACTGCTGGTTTGGTTATTGGCGCTGCCTGGTGCACTGAAATCATGCCCATTTGACAGTGTTGTGTGTTGGTTGACTCGGTGTTGTTTTTTAATAACCGAGTCTGCTGGAGACGTTGTGACAGAGCTGGACCTTCGTGGAGGTATCTTGTCCGCCTGTGTGGAGAACACTGAGTGTTGTTGCTGCCTGGAGGTAATATAACACCTGGTGCACTGTGGATTCTGTTTTGAAACCGGCATGAATGGATTCGAAAAACACACAGCGTGGATATATGTATTAAATACAGCAAGGATTTATTTTTGAAAACGGCGAACAATATGTCTTTGTTTTTTATCTACTGCGTGGAGGTAAAAATTGAAACTACGGGGATATACCAAATGCGTGTATATATGAAACAGTGAGATATATATACGGTGGATATGTATTGAACCAGTGCGTAGAGATATATATATGTTTTTTTTTTTAAAAACACTCACGGCATATTAATATGTTTACAAAGTTAAAGTGGTGAACGCATGTGGTGGAGGAAGTAATTTTTTATGCCATTAAACAAAAAAGGAGTTATAAGGGTTTTGTAACATGGGTTTTTTCTAAAAATTACAAGGTTGGAATGCATTTTAAATGGTGGGGTGTTAAAATATATTAGGTATATATTTTGGGAACCAGGTTTGTTCAATACAGTACTCCCACGACATTTCCAGGATACTTGAAACAAAAGTTAATAAAACAAATATTTTTTTGTTTTTTGGCGGAGGTCTCATGTTGTGACAAAACAAAGGCATAGACAGAAATTTTTTGTGTGAAGGGAAGATATTTTTGTTTCAAAGGCATAGGCAATTTTTTTTTAAATTGCTGGTTGGATTTTTTTTGGAGATTACTGTGTTTTTTTGCTAATACAAGATGGCCAAAACTCAAAGTGCCCGTTTTGAAATTGAGAAATTTAATGGAAAGAATAATTTTGAGATCTGGAAGGTGAAGATGCACGATATGCTGGTTCAACAAGGTGTGGCGAAAGCACTATTGGGGAAAAACAAAAGGCCTCCTTCCATGACGGAGGATGAATGGGATGAGATGGATGATAGAGCTCTGAGCAGAATTCGGTTATGTCTGGTGGACGATGTTCTGTTCAACATTGTGTCGGAGAAAACCGCCACAGGCCTGTGGTCGAAGCTTGAGAAGCTCTACATGACGAAATCTTTGACAAATCGAATTCTCCTGAAATGGAAGCTTTATGGTTTGCGGATGAAAGAAGGTACCTCAATTGCTGATCACCTGAATGTTTTTAATACTTGGTGCAATTAAACAGTCTAGATGTAAAATTTGATTCAGAGGATAAGGCAATAACTCTATTATGTTCTTTGCTTGAATCCTGGGATCATTTTGTTACTTCCATA
>APFE030244710.1:248529-280140 GCA_000404065.3 Pinus taeda
GCTGATCGCAAGTTACTTCCAAATCTAAAGTCTGGAAAGTTAGATTTCTGTAAGCATTGTCTATTTGGAAAACAAAGTAAACAAAAGTTTAAAACAGGTAAACATACTAGTAAAGGAATACTTGATTATATCCATTCAGATGTCTGGGGTCCAGTCCCTACAACTTCATATGGTGGTTCGTCATATTTTGTATCATTTATTGATGACTTTTCTAGGAAGGTGGGGGTCTACATGTTGAAAAGAAAGTTTGATGTTTTTTTAGTTTTCAAGAAGTTTATAGCATTGGTAGAAAACAACACTAGTAGAACAATAAAATGTTTAAGAACTGAAAATGGTGGTGAGTTTACTTCCAAGGAGTTTGACAACTATTGCAAGGATGCAGGGATCGAGAGACATAAGACCATGGTTTATACTCCTCAGCAAAATGGAGTTGCTGAATGCATGAACAAGACTCTTCTAGAGAGAGAAAGGAGTATGCTGAGTAACGTCGGGTTGCAAAAGGAGTTGTGGACGGAAGCGGTGGCAACAACTTGTTATGTGATAAACCGATCTCCATCGATGACGATAGGATGCAAGATTCTGCAAGAGGTATGGAAAGGACACCCTTGTGACTATTCTAAACTCAGAGTGTTTGGTTGTGATGCATATGCTCTAGTGCCTAATCATCAGCGAACTAAATTAGATCCAAAGTGTAAGAGGTATATCTTTGTTGGGTATGGTGTTGGAACAAAGGGATATAGATTGTGGGATCCTACTACCCACAAAATCATCATCAACAGAGATGTAAAGCTTAATGAATCCTCTCTTGTACAGTTATATGTAGATAGTAGATTGAAACAGGATGATGTATCTGACTTTCAGCACATTCAATTTGATAACATTTCTAATGATAGTCATGATGACCATAGTTCAGATACTAGTCATGAACAGGTTTCAGAATCAGAACATGAACAGGGTTCAGGTATAGATCATGAACAGGTCTCAGATACTGATCATCAAAAAGTTCCTATAGACGGTAGTCAGCCAATCGAGGAAGCTCCAAAAACATCCTTAAGGAGGTCGACAAGAATTAAACGGCCATCGAGAAGGTATGATGATTATGTTACTTCAGTTGCATTTACTGCTAATGACAATGAACCTCTGTGCTATCAGAAAGCAATAGAAGGTTCGAAAAGTGACAAGTGGAAAGTAGCCATGAAGGACGAAATGATGGCCTTAGGTAAGAATGGCACATGGATCTGGTTGAGCTTCCGAAAGACAGGAAAATTGTAGGGTGTAAATGGGTTTTCAAGCTGAAACGAGGTGTGGATGATACGGAAGACAGGTACAAAGCGAGGCTGGTTGCAAAAGGGTTTTCTCAGAAAGCTGGTATTGACTTTCATGAGATTTTTTCACCAGTGGTTAAAATTGTTTCAACTAGAATTGTGTTAGCATTAGTGGCTTTGCTTGATTTAGAGTTGCAGCAATTAGATGTTAAGACTACATTTCTACATGGAGACTTAGATGAGGAAATATATATGGAACAACCGGAAGGGTTTGTTCAGCATCGCAATGAGAAATTTGTCTGCAGGCTCAAGAAGTCATTATATGGCCTGAAGCAGTCGCCTCGGCAGTGGTATAAGAATTTTGATTCTTTCATGTTGAGTCAGAAATATGTTAGAAGTGAATATGATCATTGTGTTTATTTCAAACAGTTGAATAATGGCATGTTCATTATCTTAGTGTTATATGTTGATGATATGCTTTTAGCAAGCAAAAGCATTGAAGAAATCAACAGGTTGAAGACTCAGATGGCGAGGACGTTTGATATGAAAGATCAAGGAGCCGCAAGACAGATTTTGGGCATGGAGATTTTCAGAGATAGGGGCAATGGTAAGCTGTGGCTATCACAACAGAAGTATGTTGAGAAAATACTTTTGAGGTTTGGTATGAACAATGTGAAGCCTATGTCGATCCATTTAGCTTCCCATTTTAAGATTTCCTCGAGTTTATGTCCTAATACGAATGAAGAAAAGGATTATATGTCTCGAATTCCATATTCCAATGTAGTAGGGTGTTTAATGTATGCGATGGTTTGTACGCGACCAGATATTTCTCATGCAGTTGGGGTTGTCAGCAGGTACATGGAAAATCCGGGTAAAGAACACTGGTCAGTAGTGAAATGGTGCTTCGGTACTTGAGAGGCACAAGTGTTATTGTATTTCTTACAAATAAGAGTAGTGAATTTGTTTTGCGGATATGTTGATTCCGATTTTCAGGTTGATTTGGATAAGAGAAGATCAACTTAGGGTACGTCTTTATCTTGTAGGTGGAGCTATAAGCGGATTGTCAAAGCTACAGAACATTGTTGCTTTGTCCACTACTGAAGCAGAATACATTGCTGCTTCTCATGCTTGCAAATAGGCGGTTTGGTTGAAAGGTTTTCTTGGTGAGTTTGGTAGGTTACAGGATAACATCAAGTTACTTTGTGATAGTCAAAGTGCAATACATTTGGCTAAGAATCCGGCCTATCATAGTAAGTCAAAGCATATTCCAATCAAAGATCATTTTGTAAGACAGGTTATCACTGAAAGGGGCGTTTCTCTTGAAAAGGTGCATACAAAGGAGAACTGTGCAGACATGTTCACGAAACCAATTTTGTTGGAGAAGCTACGCTGGTGTTTGGCTTCTCTTGGCTCGCAGAAAAGATAAAATAATAATAACAGGGCATCAGGCGAATTGTTGTCAAGGTGGAGATTGTTGATATTTTCTATTTTAGTCAAACAAGCAAAAATCTCTGAAGGATGACAACAATAGGGATTCAGTTCCTAGATTAGCTCCAGGTTGTTGGGAGGGAGTTAATGCCTCCTATATTTGATGTGAGGGAGTTATGAGGCTGTTAGATTCTCTATTCCATATAATAGGCAATCATTCGGATGATTTGCTAAGAGTGTGTGAGGATTTCTTGATGTAATCTCCAATTTGATTAATATATTCCTGATGCCTATGTTTGGTGGATGTAGCCCAGATTGGTTGGGTGAACCACGTTAAAAGCTGTGTCTTATGTGCTTGTTTATTTTTTTTGCTGTGTGTTTAATTAAGTTTGCTGTGCACCTGATCCAATAGACACCACAACAATTGGAAGAAAAAGAGCAAAAGGGATTTGTTATAGTTGTGATAGCAAATACACTAAAGGTCATAAGTGTGCTGAGAAGAAAAGGAGCAAGAAACGTCAAAAGAAGAGGATATACTCTAAGAACAAAGCCTAGATAAAGAAGAAATGAATCTGACCATATCTTGTAATGCATTGGTTGTAATTACCACTCCTCAAACTATCAAGATAGAAGGACAAATCAAGAAGAAAAGGTAATAGTGTTGATTGATTTAGGAAGTACCCACAATTTTATTCATTGTAAGGTAGCAAAAGAATTGAATTGCTTCCTATATCCAGCACCAGAGTGTCAAGTGATGATTGCAAATAGAGGAACGATAAATTGCTCTGGAAAGTGCCATAATATCAAGCTATCCATGGGAGAATATGTATTGATTAGCCCAGTACTTTTCATTCCAATGGGAGGTGCTGATGTTGTACTGGGATTCCAATGGCTACAATCCTTAGGTACAGTAGCTTTTAATTTTCAAGAATTTTTCATGAAATTTTTTATGGAAGGAAAGGAAGTTGAATTAAGGGGTATTGTAGGAAACCGAGAAAGATAATTAGCTTTAACGGTATCACAAAGCTTCTAAAATGGAACAAAGAGGTGTAATTACACAATTATGTTCGCCAGATGTTTCCACATCGGAATCATCTATTTCTCTAGATCTCCAAAAGGTCTTGGACAATCATTGCAAGGTATTTGAGAATCCCAATGGGCTCCCACCTATTCGTGATCATGATCATGCTATTCATCTGATTCCAGGAATTTTTCCTCCAAACATCAGGCCGTATAGATATCCCTATGCCCAAAAGACTGAAATTGAACATATGGTTGCAAAAATGCTAGAGGCTAGTATAATTCAACCTAGTAAAAGTTCTTTCTCTGCTCCAGTAGTATTGGTGCACAAGAAGAATGGATCATGGCACATGTGTCCGGATTATAGAGAGCTCAACAAGCTCACTATTAAAGATAAGTTTCCCATTCCTATCAATGATGAATTGCTGGATGAATTGCATGGATTAATCCACTTCACCAAGTTGGATCTTCATTCATGATATCATCAAATCAGAACGAGGACTGAAGACATTCTGAAAACATCGTTTAGAACTCATGAGGGTCAGTATGAATTTTTGGTCATGCATTTTGGCCTTACCAATGCACCTTCTATATTTCAAGGTTTGATGAATTCCATTTTCAAACCCTTTCTTAGAAAATTTGTGTTGGTATTTTTTGATGATATACTAATCTATAGCAAGTCTTGGAAGGATCATGTTGAACATGTTCACGGGGTGCTACAACTATTGGAGGAGAAACAATTATATGAAAAAAGATCCAAATGTTTATTTGGAGTACAAGAGGTGGAATATTTGGGTCATATTGTATCTCATGAAGGAGTTAAGGTAGACCCTAGCAAAATTAAAGCCATTAAGGAATGGAAAATCCTCACATCCATAAAGCATCTGTGAGGATTTCTCGGGTTGACAGGTTATTATTGCAAGTTTGTTAAGAATTATGGGAGATAGTAGCACCTCTAACAACATTATTGAAGAAAGATGCATTTTCATGGACTCCGTAGGCAACAAAGTCCTTTGAACATCTTAAAGAGGCAATGTGCCAAGCACCGGTCTTAGCTACACCGGACTTCACAAAAACCTTTATTGTGGAATGTGATGCTTCAGGAAATGGAATTGGTGTTGTTTTAATGCAAGATGAAAGACCCATTGCTTTTGAAAGTCGTCCAATCAAGGGAAAGTTTTTACACAAAGCTATTTATGAGAAGGAAATGTTGGCAATACTCCATGCACTTAAGAAATGGCGACCCTACCTAATGGGAAGACACTTCAAGGTAAAAACGGATCATGATAGCCTTAAATACTTTTTAGAACAAAGATTACCCTCTGAAGAGCAACAAAAGTGGGTCACAAAGATGTTGGGTTATGACTTTGAAATCATCTACAAAAAAGGGAAGCAAAATGTGGTGGCAGATGCACTCTCAAGAAAGAATGAGGATGTGGAAGCATTGTTGTGGAGAGTTTCTATTATCCAACCAGATTGGATAAACAAAGCAAGGGAGGAATGAAAGAATGATGAAGAAGTGTGGGCACTTATTCGAAAGTTACAACAAGATTCCAGTACATTTGATACATTTAGCTGGAAAAATGATTTGTTATGGTACAAAGATCGGTTATACCTCTGTAAGAATTCCCAAGTCAAACAAAATATTCTTATGGACTTGCACACTTCTCCCTTAGGAGGGCACTTGGGATTCTTAAAAACTTACCACGGGGTTAAGAAGGATTTTTTTTTTTGGGATGGCCTTAAATCGGATTTTCAAAAGTTTGTGGCGAAATGTTTGGTTTGCCAACAAAATAAAGTTTAAACAATTAAGACCTGAGGTCTATTGTAGCCTTTATCCATTCCAAGCCAACATTGGGAGAAGGTTTCAATGGATTTTATCACAGGTTTACCCAAGTCTGAGGGAAAGAGTGTCATCATGGTGGTAGTTGACAGACTTACCAAGCATGAACACTTTTGTGCATTATCACATCCATTTAAAGCCAATACAGTTTCTACTACATTTATGGAAACAATTCAAAAGCTACATTGAAATCCAAAGATTATTGTAAGTGATAGAGATCCCATCTTTACTGGAAATTTTTGGAAAAAATTATTTTCTTGTCTTGGTACTCAGTTAGCTCATAGCTCATCTTAGCATCCTCAATCTGATGGGAAAACTGAGATAGTAACAAATGTTTGGAAGGATATCTTCATTGCTTTGTATCTGATAAGCAGACACAATGGTTCAAATGGTTGCCTTTGGCTGAATGGTGGTATAACACTTCCTTCCATAAAACAACAAAAATGACCCCATTTATGGCACTTTATGGATATTAGCCACCATCCATCACATCATATTTAAGAGAAACTTATAAGGTTCAAGCAGTGGAACATCACATCGAACATCAACAACAAGTGCTCAAAGTCTTAAAGGATAACCTCATGTTGGTGCATAATAGAATGAAACAAAAAGCAGATCAGCATGACAATGAAAGAAGTTTTGATGTACATGGTCGAGTATTCCTATGGCTACAACCATATAAAAAATGTCCCTTAAGAAAGCTAAGAAGGATAATAAATTATCACCAAAGTATTATGGTTTGTATAAGGTGTGGCAAAAGATTGGTACTACGGCATACAAATTGGAGCTTCCTGTAGGTTCTCTAGTGCACCCAGTTTTCCCTATTTCATGTTTGAAGAAGGTTATAGGTGACAAGCTCCCAGTTCAAACAATATTGCCAGAACTTAACGAGGAAGGAAAAATTATATTGGAAATGGAAGCAGTCACAGAAACAAGAACTCGATAGCTATGAAATCAATCAATTTTGGAGTATCTCATCAAGTGGAAGAACTTATCCACTGAAGATTCCACATGGGAGGATGAGAATTTTATACAAAAGCATCAAGAACTACTCAAGCATTGAGGACAACACTTTTTTGAAGGAGATGGGCATGTTAGGTCCCCATAATACTAGTGATTACCCCATTACTATTGTATTTGTATTCCTTATTAATATTGTTGTGCCCCTATTGTCCCCCTGTTGTTATTACTATGCCCCACATAATCCGTTTGTTGTTATTTTTGTGGATTTATATTATTATTGTTAGGTCGGTTGGGTTATATTATGACTTCTTAGACTCCTATATATAGAAAGGAGGTTTTGTCATTTGAATCATCCAAGAATTGTTCATTTGTGTAATGTAAAGGAGTTTTCCCCCTTGAAGAGGTTGAATTCTAAGGCATTAAATTATATTTTTTTTCTTTTTGTGAGTTGGTTTCATAACAACCTGCACGCTCACCTTCCAGAAATTGATGTTTGATCTGGAAACGTCCCGTAGAACTAGAAAACCATTGAGCCACCTGTGGATGGTGGAGGCAAACAGTTAAACTCTACACCATGCAGAGGTTCGAAGTGGAAAACAAGTTCAGACAACACAGAAAAATGAATTTCCATAAGGGCAAACTATTGGGGGTACCTTCCTATGTAGGAATAACCATAACATCCATGGAAAACAACTGAAAGGGTCATAAGACAACCTGAAACCACCGCAAACCAATTTATTTGTAGATTAGTGAGACACCAAAGGCCGATGATAACAAATGACAATACAACTTTCCAGATGCGGGAAGTTGGTTAGAGGGTTAAACCCTAAACCCTATCCACTGTCAGATTGCATAGGGAAGATAAACGGAAGTGTAGCGGTCTAGGTGTCATTAGGGACCACCACCATCTAGTGAACCCATGAAACAATAATGGCCATAAGTATGCCATGTGTACCAGCGTACAAGAGCTAGTTAATCAGTGTCTGATCGTAGACGACTACACCACTAGGGGACATGTGCAAATTAATGGAAAACCACAACATATGCATTGCTAACTGTGAATTTTAATTAACCATATGAAACCATATAATTGCACTACTGTAATTACAAACAAGTATTAAGTGTGCATTAAACTTCATATAAATTTATGACACGTTCCATTTTATCATTGTGTGTTTTATATGTATTAATTAATTTCTTTTAATTTTCCTTAGTATTAAGGTTTTAGGTGTTACAAATTGTATTAGAGATCAGGATTGTACATTGAGATTCTTTGGGAAAATACGTATATAGGAAATAAATGTGATTTCTTCAAAATAACTAATTAAATATGCTTTTGAACACAAAGACCCGCATCAAACACATAAGGGGTTATAATGTGGATGATTCTAGGACCACCAAGCCCAATAGAGACAACTTATGTGAATGCCAACCTTCATATTTGTCTACATCTAGGGGGGGAATCTCATCAAGCTAATGTTATTCTACTTGAAATCATTCAGCAGCTGCATGCTGAGATGACAAATTTACGAACATACAATGAATGACTACGACTAGAACAAGAGAGAATCCTTACAAGTTTATCTAATCGTCAGAACCAATGAGATCCAGACCCCAATGCTAAAGATAGAGAAAAAAACCCAATAGCTCAGCATAGAGAAGAGAATGGGGAGCCAACCGAAAAGCATGGGGAAGAAAAAGAAGGACGTTCGGACAACGTTTATGACCAGTGCAAGACAAAAAGACAGAAATTTGAATTACAAAGAGAATTTAAAAAGATTAAGCCGTCACTCTTTGAAGGGTAACGCTCAAAGGAAAAAAAATCTTGGTTAATTGATATGAGAAAATATTTCCAAATTTATAATTACATTGATAAACTAAAAGCATGTTTGGCAGTTTACCAACTAAGAGTTAAAGCCACAATTTGGTGGGAAGAAATCAAAACAACGAGGAAACTTGATGAGGAGAAAGTTACATGGAAAGAATTTCAAAATCATTTCAAGGATAACTATCTAACAAAACGTTATTATGACAAAAAAGAAAAGGAATTTCAAGAGTTAGGATTGGGAACCTTAACCATCGATGAATATGTGAAATGATTCACCTCCTTATTGTGCAATGTGCCTTACATGCAAGAGGAACAGGCCAAAATTCAACATTTCATTAGTAGTCTACCCAATTTTATGAAGGAGAAGCTTGAATTTGATTACCCAAGAACAATGGATGATGCGGTGCGAAAAGCTTGCATCCGCTACTAGCAAATGAAACAAAAAAATGAAGGACCTAAAGGATGACTAAATAGGAAGGGAAGGAACATGTTCCCAATCAGACAACCAAAATTTACTAATGGCAGAAATGCACAGAAAAACCTCTTATTAAATTACCAGCAAGGAACTAGCCCAAAGTTGCATATTCTAAAAATAGACAGTTAGAAGGAGTTAATAAACATGTTAATGACCAGTAGTCAAAACTGACTCTGCAATGTTGGGGGTGTGGAGAGCCACACTATTACAAAAATTGTCTACATAAGGCAAGAATAGAACAACTAAAAATATGCAAGAACCATCCACAGTTGGATAAGTGGTGAGGAGCATGCCTAGAATAAATGTTGCTCTAGGCGATCATCAAGCGTAATACCAACCCACCATGATCAAATGTGAAGGTATGATTTCTAAGCAAACTATCTTTGTTTTGTTTGATCCCGACACTAGCCTAAGTTATGTTAGTCCTAAGGTGGTATAAAATTGTCAACTATAGAGTAGTAAGTTTCCAAAACCATGGTTAGTTCAATTAGCCACTAGGGGTAAAAGAAGGGTAATTGCAAAAACACAACATTGTCGTATAGCAATTTCAGGACAACTCATTCACGTTGATATTAAAATACTACCTTTGTGTTTATACAAAATTTTAAGAGGAATAGATTGGTTGGAAAAAGTTTGGTCCATAGTTGATTGCAAATAGGAAACCGTTAGTTTTATCAGTAAGTCGAGCAAAAGGAAGGAATTCAAGGAATCAAGACAAATACCAAATTGCGTCCTATTACTACTATTTAGCTAGGAAAATGTATTGGGATGGATGTCAGTTATATGCTATCCAGGTGGTATTTACGAACTCCAAAAATGAAATGACCTCCTTGGAGAATATTCCTATTATTCAGGAATTTGCTAATGTTTTCCCTGAATCTATTCCTAGACTACCACCCAATCACGATGTTGATTTCACCATTGAACTAAGTCTAGGTGTAGCCATTTTATCTAGGGCCCCTTATTGCATGAGAATACCTAAGGTAAGAGAACTCAAAATGCAGCTTGAGGAGCTTTTGGATAAAAAGTATATCCACCCCAGTGTGTCCCCTTAAGGAGCCCCCGTACTGTTTGTATGGAAGAAAGATGGAACCGTGAGATTATGCATCAATTATTGTTAGTTAAATAAACTGACCGTCAAAAATAAATATCCTTTACCACGTATTGATGATCTATTTGATCAAGTCCAAGGGACCAAAGTATTCTAAAAGATCGATTTAAGGTCTAGATACCACCAAATCATGATAAAGGAGGAGGATATTTACAAGGCTACATTCCGAACTCGTTATGGTCATTACGAGTTCATGGTTTGTCCATTTGACCTCACAGATGCCCCAGCTACTTTTATGAGTTTGATGCAGGGTATTTTCCAGCCTTAACTTGATAAATTTGTACTATTTTTTACTGACGAAATTTTAATATACTCCAAGAATTAGGAGCATGAAGAGAATCTTAGCATAGTGTTGCGAAATTTGTGGGAAAATCAATTATATGCTAAATATAGTAAGTGTGAGTTTTTCCAAGGTCGAATTCAGTACTTGGGTCACGTTATATCAATAGAGGGAATAGCAGGCGATTCGGAAAAGATCAAGACCATCATGGAATGGACTGTTCCAAAGAATGTTGTTGATATTAGATCATTCTTGAGTTTGGTCAGGTACAACCGTCAGCTCATTGAAGTATTTTCAAAAATCGTTTGCCTAATGACCTATTTATATAAAAAGGGATGGACTTTCCAATGAATATTCAAATATCAGCAAAGCTTTGAAAGACTAAAGCACTTACTTACCAATTCACTCGTGTTAAAGGTCGGAGATCCTAAAAACTCTTTCGTGGTTTGCACAGATGCTAGTAAAGAAGGTGTTTGTAGAGTGCTGAAACATGAGGGAAAATTTATTGCTTGTGAATCACAGAAGTTGAAGGAGTATGAGCAGCAATATTTTTCTTACGACCTTGATTTAACAATAGTCATGTATGCACTTAAAATGTGGTGATCCTACCTGTTGGGGAAGAAGTTTCTGCTATTAACAAATCGTAGCAGCCTTACAAATTTCTTTAACTAGTCTAGCTTAAATGCTTGTTAGGCTAGATGTACAACTTTTTTAAATGAATTCGATTTCAAAATGAAACATCTTAAAGGGAAGGAAAATCGAGTGGCCAACGCATTGGGCAGGAAAATACATTGTATTTATGAGGTCCAAAGCAGTTAGGTACACTCAAACATCCCCGAAATCATAAAGGAGGACTCCCTTAAGGATCCTGAGTACACTTTTCTTTGTAAATAAGCATAGGAAGCCTAGTAAGAAAGGCAAAAATCAGATTTCGAAATAAATTCAGATAAGATTTTGTTAAGTAATTGATATTGGATGAATTCCATAGGAAACCATGTGTTGGCCATCCAGAATACCAAAAAATGTTTTCAGCGATCAAGAAAGGTTATTTATGGCCTGGGTTAAGGAAATATGTCACTGATTACTTGTCCAAAAGTTTGGAATGTCAGTTAGTGAAGGCGGAACATCAACATCTTGCTCGTTTGTTGCAACCGTTTCCCTTTCCAGAGTGGAAATGGGAGACCATATCTCTAGACTTCATCACTGTCTTACCTCGCACCAAAAAGCAACATGACTCAATTATGTTGGTGGTGGACAAATTGAGTAAAATTGCTCACTTTATACCAGTGAAATCCACTTAGAAAACTATAAAAATTGTGGAAATGTTTATGAGGGAAATTTTTTGTCTACATGGAATACCGAAGGTGGTAATTTTGGATAGGGATGTAAAATTTACATCCATATTTTGGCCTCTTTGCAGGATTGGGTACCCAGATCCAATTTAGTAGAAATTACCATCCTCAAACAGATGGACAAACCAAATGAGTAAATTAGGTGCTAGAGGACATGCTACGTGTTGACAATAATACTGAGAGGGGGGGGGAATCAGTATTATCTAATTCTTTTACCAAATCTTTCTTTATTTATACTTTGAATTATTTTTGCATACCAATACCATAAATAATGAGCATGAACAAGAAAAGCAGACAGTCACATCAAAGAACACCAGATATAAGGTGGAAACCCAATGTGGGTGAAAACCACCTGCTGCGATATGTCTCTATCTTCTTTCAAATTAGAAACTCCTTTTACAATGGTCTTGTACTGGTGCAGTCCTTTACCAGTACGCAAGCTGCAACCTGCAGAGAGCTACAACTCTCTCTCATTTTCCAGTCTCTCCTGGAAGGGAGCTACAACCCCCTACTTCTTTTCAAGGACCACTTTTCATAAATTTTCAAACTGGATCCATATACATCAAATGTACATGTAAATTATACAATCAGCTGTAATAACCAGATCAACAATAACAGAACAGAACCCAGAACACCTTATCAACAGAAAAATTCAACCAACAGAAGATCTTAACACAGATATGCAGGTTTTCTTTTTACTGGCCTGCGTCGCTACGCACTTCACCCTCTACCTCTCCGTGTATACCCACAGAGTTCCTTCTGCTGTACTGCGTGGCCACGCAATGCTCCTTTTACTGATCTGCGTATAGTACGCATCCAAATGTACTATCGCGCCACGTACTGCAAGGTAGGCACGCACCCAGAAGAACTAACGCGCCGCGTACTGTTACCGCAGGTACGCACTGAAAAACACTGTTGCGCCGCGTACTTAAACAGCAAGCACGCACCTGAAGCACTGACGCGTTGGGTACCCACGCACTTCACCTTTCTCACCTCTGCGTACCCATGCGCTGCACCTTCGTCTCTTCTGCGTACCCACGCACTGACCCTTTGTTGCCTCTACGTACCCACGCACTGCCACTGTTGATCACCTGCGCACCTCTGATTAGGGCCAAAATACAGTCAGATACTCAGATCGAGAAATCACCCTTCACAGATTCGCTTTCAACTTCTCTTCTATAGATCAAGCTTTTTAAACCAAGAACCCAATAGATCTGATCTTAAGATATTCAATACTCAAAATATGCTCAAGCCAAATGATCTCCTTAGCTTTATATAGGCAAGCTCTTCCTCAAATCAAGGATCATGGGGCTCAATAATAATAATAAAATAAACAATACCACGGGCCAAAACCATGATAACACAACACTGTCGGCTAAATACCATGAGAAACCCCACGTGTGGGCGCTTTAATGCCTTGAAGTGTGTGCACTGGGGTACGCACCCCATGAATGGGTAACCCGCGTATCTGGACGCGGTCCCTGCACGGTATACCTGCGGGTACGCACCTCCTGAACTGTTCTCCTGCGTACTTCTTTATTTTCATCAAAATGAGAGCCATGCCATGGGTGTTGCCATCAAGTACAACATCTGAAACATATAATCATACCAGAACCATGATGCCAACAAGTATGGGGTTACATACAACCAACTATGCTTCATAAATTCTCTTCTCCTATGCCCTTTAACGACAATTCCCTTTTAACGGTAGCTTTTTCCTTCCAACGGTCATATTTCTGGCCAAATTAGATGAATCTGTTGAGCATTAGAAAAGGTATGTAATTGCCACTCATTTCTTTATATTTTCCTTTAATTCATACCTTCTTTATATTCTAAGATGGGCATATGATGAAGGATTATGATGAAGTTAAAGAGATTTTTTATTAATGTAAAATGACTAATTATTACCTTTTTCTATGCAGAAAATGAAGAAAATGGAAGATCGCCATTTCAGAGGAAAAGACAAGGCAAAACCAATTGTTGTCCCTTTGACGGGGAACACATCTAGACGAGGCAATCCAGATCAGAGCGCATGGGCCAGGAAAAGGAAGAAGAAATGCCATATCAGTGCAAGAGGACGAAGAGATAACTGAAGGATAATGATATGGCGAATCCCTCAAGATCCTTTGATCCTGAGGGATCGCTACCTTAAGAATAGTTGTATCTTTGGTATTTCCACATGGCCACTATAAAAAGGGACAGTGCTGCTAGCCCAAGGGGGACTATTTTTGTTTTATAGAATTTGTTGTTGCAAACTGAACTTTTATCATCGACTCCCTTTAAAGAGCGATCACTGTAACTCTATTTTTATGATTAATATATAAACTTCATTGCTGTTCTGTCTTTGATTTTGGAGTAACCACAGAAATGCATCCCTGGAGGCTAAGGGCCCGACACTAATGGATCACTTGCTTCTTGTATCATTATTTTCTGATTACAAGTCGAGTGTGGTTTGGTTTTCTTTCCTTGCTTCATTCAGTAATCTGTTGTTCCTTGTCATTTCATTTACTGGCTCTGTTATATTTAATTCGTATTTGAATAGTAAGGTTATCTTCTACAACTGAAATGTTATGCTGAAATCATATCCCATTGTTGATCCTTTACAGATTGACATTACTGTGTAACATTATTGTTCCTTTACAGATTGACATTATTGTTCATTTACAGAGTAACATTGTTGTTCGTTTATAGATTGGTATTGTTGTTCATTTAGCTACAGTTTATCCCTAATTGTGATTGTTGTTCATTTGGATTACCGTTCCATTGCAACTGCAATTGTTGTTCCCTTCTAATTGTGGTTAATATTTATTATGCTAAATTAAAATTACTGATTCCATCATTCTAGATTCGTTGTGTGTTTAAAGTTGATTTAGTTCAATGTTCAATATTTTATAGACTTACTTATGGTTGTTGTTCCATTCTTGGTTTGTTGTTCAATTCATTTACTAGTTAAGGATTGCTTCTCAATTCCTTTAGATTATGATTGCTGATTAATTCATTCCTATAAGTTAAATCTTTTTTGTTCGATCTTTTCAATAGATTAGTTGATGTTCCCTTTTCTATTAATTGAATTATCATTTCAAGTAGTTGCTTTGGTGTGAACAGAATGATTTGCACCTATAGTGAACATTGACTATTGTTGTCTAGTCCCCAGATTGGATATCTTCTCTTTTATTGCTTTTCATTTGCATCAGTGTACAAAGGAAAGAGTTATCATTACTGCATCCTTGATTGATGAATGTTGTAGTTTCTTAAGAAAAGGATTTAGTTACAAAGCATTTCAATTTATTGCCATTACATTTAGAGTTTTCTTCCAGCATTTATTTACTTTTGTAAAAGCACTATACTACTAGCATTACTCTTAACAAGTGACCGCCTCAGACGGTGTACACTATTGAGATAAAAAATCATACATGGATTGATAATTAATGTAGGGTAAATAGAGGTTAAAAAGACCCTTTTTACTGCTCAACATTTTGGCACCATTGTCGGGGAAGAGTGTAGCCATTTGTTTCTCTTGAGAGTAGTTTAAGTACCTGCTATGAGAGAACTAGGTTTTAAAAACGAAAGGTAAGAACCTACGTACGGAGCATGTAACAACCCTGCTCCCCCGCCTGCTTTCGTACAGATTTGTTGCTTTTTTGGGTAGAAATCATCATTTGATTTGTGTGCATGACTAAGAAGAAAAAGCCAGAAAAGAATCTTAAACCACTACCCAAGCCTGATAAAGCTAAGGGGCCAGTGACCCTTGGCCGATCAACCTTTATAGATGAAATCCTTAAAAACGTAGAATCTCAACCTTCAGTAGGACCTAGAAAAGCTGCTTCTAGACAACCTACTTGTTCCCTTCAGGCCAGAGGATCACCATCTGTAGCCTTTGCTGAGGTGCACAGCCAAATAGAGGAGCAATATTTTCAAGAAATTGAGAATTCTATCCCAAAATCATTGCAAGAAGGGAACCTTAGTAATCTCTGTGAGGGAAGAGGAGAAACAGGGGAAACTGAAGAACCAATATCTCCTCTTGGAATAGCTTAGCCATTAAGCAGCCCAGATAAGGGAAGTGTTGTAAAAATCATCCAGAATGAAGTTAAAGAACCTCAAGAGCTAAAATCCCCCCAGACATTAGGAACTCTCATCATCCCAGACAAAGGAAGTGCTATTAAGGCCATTCCTACTCCTTCTAGCTAGCCTAGGAATACCCTCCTAGAAATCTCGGAAGGTTATTGGCACTTATTTGACCAAATGGCCCAAAACCAGCAAACCCCCCAAACCTCCACACTGCAATATCCCATTGTAGATACTGCAGTTAATTCACTTATGAAGGCAATTCCTCTCTAGCACATCCCTACATTCCATGGCCTAACATTAGAAGACCCATATTCATTTTTGTTTGAATTTGATGTGATGTGCAGGGGATACAACTATACCACTAATCCCCAAAAGTTGAAACTATTTTCCTATACATTAAAAGGAGTTACTTTATGATGGTTTATGGGGTTAGGTGGAGGTGTTATAAATGACTGGGATCAGATGAAAGGTGAGTTCCTGAAGAAATATCAGGATTATTTAGGTCTAGAGAGTTAAAGGATGAAATATTTCAGATGGTAGCTAGACCTAATGAGACACTAGAAGAATATCTTGAATGTTTTCAGTATAATCTTCAAAGATCTCCTTATGCATCATTACCCTTACCTGACAATGTATTAAAAACAACATTAATTAAAGGCATGAAGGAACAATGGACTGAAACACTGAATATTATGAGAAAAAGGAGACATTTATCAAGAATATTTTGCTAACATCATTGATTTATGTATCAGGAGCTCACGAGGCAGCACAAGGCTAAACCCAACGGAACATGATAGATTTACAAGGGACAACAAGACCTCTGGAGAAGGAGCAACTCGTGGAGAAATCGGAAATTCACTGGAGAATTTTAAAACTGATATATTGGGGACTTTGACAACACATCTCGATATTATGCAAGCGAAATAGAAACAAGTAGAAGTAGAACAAAATCTGGCAATATTTTTCCCCAGATGTAGAAAGAAACACAGCCACAAAGAGTGCCCACTAGATGTAGTGCAAGTTTGCTTTATTTGTACAAAAGACAACTCTATGGAGAACTGCCCCTCATTTCCTGGTTTGAAAGCAGTGTACAAAGGAGTGGAAGAAGAACCAGAACCGATGTACCTACTTAATCAGTGCCATCAATGGCAGCCGCGACAATCAGGTATGTTCCCTGATCCATCTTCTTCTTTCTAGCCTCCCACAATATCAGCAATATAATACAATGTGGCGAAATCAACCTCCCTTCTCAAATTGGTCAAAACAACCATTTCCTTCATCATCACCATGGCCAAATCAAGCAAGCCAATCTAATTGGCCAAATTTCCACTATGCTCCACCATATTTGCAAAACAATGCATATCCAAAACAATGGTCCCCTCCCACTTCGCAAAGTCAAGCCTAGTAGACAAACTAGCAAAGTTTGATGAATCAGCCAGTAGGAACCATTCCACTCCCTCAACCTACACTGCTAGCACTACAACAAAAACCCCAGTCCAACTTAAGACCGCAACTCCTAGCGGAATGCATCTCGAACCCAAATAACAGACCTGTTCAATCTGATCAAATAATTGAAACACCAGAACTAGAAACCGATCTAAGGGAGTGCAATGACCTTCAATTAAGGTCTAGGCACATTATAGAAACCGAGGGAGATAAAAATGTTCAAGTTGAAAATCAGTTACCCGAAAAACAATAATTACAAGAAGAAGATGTGGTCAGACAACAGACTCATGACCAAGCAACCACATCTTCTCCCCCATTCCCAGAATGATTAATCATACCGTGCCCTATAGAACATCTTGACTTTGATATTTTGGGAGAACTAAAGAATTTGTACATAAAAATCCCACTCCTCCAATCTATCAAAGATCTCCCAATATATGAAAATACCATCAAAGAGATATGTATGAAAAAACCAAGGAGGAGAATAAAAAATAACCCAACAGTCCAAGTAGTTGGCACCCTATTTGATTTATTATTAGGAAGAGAGGCACTTATCAAATATGAAGACCCATGAAATCCAATAGTGACAGTGGAAATCAATGGACAAACCTTTTCAAATTCCTTAGTTGATTTAGGGGCTGCAATTAATATTTTAACAACCACCACCTATTAAAAATTGGGCATTACATCAGTAGAACCAACCTCCACCTTATTAGAACTGGTTTACCGATCAATGGTTAGGCCAAAAGGTACACTACATGATGGAATGGTATCCATTGATTCAAGGGAATATCCTGCTGACTTTCTGATAATAAACCCCAAAAACCGACTTGATGGACACTTGTTAATTTTAGGTAGACCTTAGCCTGCGATCGCTGATGCCTACATTGGTTGCCGAAAAGGTAGTATGACCATAAATAGATGGAGTAACATCAGGAATCTAGCCCTATACCCTCCATCCCAGATAAGTGTAACAATAATAAAAACTAACAAACATCCTATATCATACCTCATGGAAAACATTAGATCCCCATTAACCATAGAAGATGCCCTTGATTTTAAAGATCAAATAGAGGATGATGTTATTAACAACTTCATTAACCAAGCTAAATCCAGATCCCACATACAATGTCACATGATAGAGGCAGCATTTGACATTGAACTAGAAGAAGATCCTCTCAAAGACACTCATGATCAAACAATACCTACTACCTCTGTTTCAAATAGCAAAACTATAGAGATTGAGCTAGGAAAAACTTTGAACATCAATAATAACCTGACTCCTGAACAAGAAGAGAAGCTGGTGCAACTACCAAGAAATTACAAGGAAGCTTGTGCATGGGATTATTCGGACATGAAGGGAATTGATCCCCAACTATGTACCCACCACATTTATACAGAAAAGGATGTGAGACCTGTTAGCCAACCCCAAAGAAGACTTAACCCTCACCTGAAAGACATTTTGAAAGCTGAATTACAAAAACTTTTGGATGTAAACTTTATTTATCCAATCTCTGATAGCAAATGGGTCTCTCCACTAGTAGTGGTGCCAAAGAATAATGGAAAGTGAAGGATGTGTGTAGATTATAGAGAATTAAACAAAGAAACCCAGAAAGACAACTTTCCCCTTCCATTCATTAACCATGTATTAGATACATTAGCAGGAAAGAAATTCTTTTCTTTCTTGGATGGCTTCAGTGGGTACAATCAAATTCAGATTACCCATGAAGACTAGGACAAAACTACTTTTACCTGTCCTTGGGGAATGTTTTCCTACAGAGTCCTACCCTTTGGCCTATGCAATGCCCCTGCCACATTTCAAAGGGCCATCCTCAACATCTTTTCAGATTTAATAAATGAAGGGCTCGAAGTATACATGGATGATTTCACACCATACGAAGATGGTTTCGACCCAGCATTAGACACATTATAAAAGGTGCTACAACAACGTATCGCCACTAGGCTCTGCTTGAGCGATGAAAAGTTCTATATGATGATGACGGGAGGGCTCATCCTAGGTCATTATATCTCAATGGCTGGAGTATAGCTAGATCTAGCCAAAATTCAAATAATTTTGTTAATACCAACTCCTACCACACAGATAGAGGTACATAGTTTTCTTGGATTTTCTGGTTATTATAGGAGATTTATAGAACATTTTTCTCAAATAGCTACACCTCCATACACACTAATAGGGAATGTTGATTTTGTTTAGATAGATAAATGTGACCGTGCTTTTGAGGATCTAAAAAAGCTTGTGTCAATGGCCCCAGTGCTCAGAGGCCCAAATTCGAACCTGCCATTTCAAATTTCATCATATGCTTCGGACAAAGCTATTCGAGCAGTCCTTTGGTAGGAAGAAGACAAAAAACCATATGAAATATATTATATTAGTGAGAATTTGTCTCCTGCTGAGCTAAATTACACTGTTAATGAAAAAGAATTTTTAGCTATAGTACATGCTGTAAGTAAATTTAGGCATTATATCACTGGATATCCTGTTGTTTTATATACAGATCACTTTGCCATAAAATATTTAGCAAATAAACCAATTACAAATGGTAGAGTAACATGATGGTTGATTTTATTGTAGGAATTCGACATCACAATAAAATATCAACCTGGGAAAGAGAATCCTGTAGCTAATTTTCTCTTACGAATGATGAAGCTAGTGGATGCAGCGGCAGTCAAAGATGAATTTCCAGATGAACATTTATTCACTGTTACTGTTAAGACACCCTGGTATGCTGATATTGAAAATTAATTAGCAGTAGGAAAATTACCAAAAGATCTGACACCCAATGAATGAAAACAGATTGTGCAACGTAGTACCCGATTTTCTTGGATTGGGGGCTACCTAT
Source organism: Pinus taeda (assembly GCA_000404065.3). Classification (NCBI taxonomy): domain Eukaryota; kingdom Viridiplantae; phylum Streptophyta; class Pinopsida; order Pinales; family Pinaceae; genus Pinus; species Pinus taeda. Next base: position 268,470 of record APFE030244710.1, read on the forward strand.
TTCATATAGGGGCAGATATGCACATTAGAAGATGTGTCCATAAAGATGAAATATTTGACATTCTGAAAGACTGTCATGAGGGACCATGTGGTGGACATTTCGCACATTGAAGAACTAGTCACAAAGTTCTGCAAACAGGGTTGTTAGTGCCTGGATCTACCTCAGGCTGAAGGAAGGCAGGTCTAGGGTAACATAAAACCACGCTTAACCTGGTAGCTAGCCCTACCAGGTCAGGAGAGGGCTCTCTCCTTGTCAATCTCAGTTAGAATATAGTAATTAGGGCTTGAGATGACTGTAAGTAAATGATAATTTTAGGCTAGATATAGTAGGTCATAGGATTCTGTTTGATTTTGATGGTTGGTTGCTGGATCAATTGAAGAAGGCAATTTTGGGTCTGGGAAATCAACTCAGATTTGAAGGAGGTTCTATTGGGTGAGGTAGGTAGGTGTTTTGGCACTTTGATTGGGTGTGATGGTAAGTCTAAAGACTAGTGAGGAGTTGGAGAGGGCATGCAAAGTTCTTGAGTCCTCTTCAAACAACAAAAAACATTAAAAACTAAATGTATCCTCAAGGTAGAGCATTGAATATCAATGGATTCTACCTAATTCTCCTGATTCATTTAGTTATGAAGAAAGAAATAGATGTTGTAAACATATACACATAAGAGAAACTAAATAATAGAGGAAGAAACAATGCCAAGACACATTACCACAGGAATCCCACAAAATGCTGCAAAACCCTAGTTCATTTCCTTGATAAATTGCAGAAGTGATTTACAATGAAGCTCAAAGCATCCGCAAGAGTCCAACCTTTACAAATGACTAAGAAAGTACATAATATAGGCATCAAACCACCTATGATAGCCATCAGGGGTCAAATACATGAGTCAAGGAGCTATTTCAACAACATCTAAACTAGGAACTAGAAAATAGGTAGTGGAACAACTTGCTTCTAAAACTATGGAAACTGATTCATTCAACCTCAAACCACCTCTAACTGATGTATCTACCCCCCATATTACATCATTTATCATTACAAGTTTACCAAGGAGAAGAGAAAAAGTTAATTGATAGTCAAACTGGGCGAAATTCTGAGTTTTAGGCAAAATTGGCAAACATTTGCCTGATGCGCAATGCCTTAAGCCTGATGCGCAGTGCCGCTTCATGACTACTTTTGGAGGCCTTTCACTCATCCAAATCAGGCCCAAGATAGGTTGTTGGAAAGCCCTTCCTATCTAGTTTCTGTAACACTTTGAATTTTTTGATTTGGAGGTCATTTTCCCCCTCCAACGTTGATTCTCCAAAGACTGCTTCCTTTGGGTCTAAAAAGTGGCAGAGAGGGCATTTTTTGGGTGTTTTCTGTCCTTTTGGTGGCCCAGATCTTCTCCAAAATTGATGTAACTTTCTGGGTTTTCTTATTTTTTTATGCTGAATCCAAATCTATAATCCATTTGTCATGAGGATGCACCAATTCAATGAGCAGCACCAGTGGCACGTGCATCAGCCATAATTTCCTGTGTTGCCTAATTCAAAAACTAGAAACTGACAAAATTGTTTCAAAATTTACCCAATTTTGGCTCAAAGCTGGATCATGGGTTACTTTGTTGGGCTAAAGTAACATTAGCCAAAATGTTGAGCTTTTCATCCTTCTTTTTTCCTTTTGTTCCATTTTTCCCCTACATCCGGAATTCTTGTAGCTTCTGCAATGATAGCTGGTGAAAGAGTGAAATTGATCCCAATAAGGTGCACCACATTGTTTTCCATGTTTATGACAAACTTCCTTGCTAACTCATGGTGGCATTTGACCCTCTCAACCATCTCACAAAATTCAAAACATGACTAAAATCTTAAACATGTGGTGGCAAGAGGGCAAGCAAGGAGTTCAGTCATGCTAATAGGTTCCTCCCTAATAATTTTTACACCCTTGTGAGGTCTCTTGGGCTATACATTTCTTTCCCTTGAGCTATCACTAAGTGTATCTTCTTCAAAACTTGATTCACTGCTTCTTTTCATGCTTGTCTTAATGATGTAATGTGATGATGGTATGGTGAACAATGATAATGGGTGGGGACAAAGAAGATGAGTATGAAGAGATTTTGCAGATGAGAAGTGGAGTAGGTGAATGAAGGGAAAGATTTAGGAAACTAGGTTTTTGACTTATGAGGGACATAGGGTTTAATGAAGGGAATTAGTTTCTTAGGGGAATAGGGAAAGGGAAAATGGAATTAATGGGTAGTTTTAGGGCAATGAAGTTTGGGAAAAGGGACAAAGGATGTTGGTTTTTTAATGAAGTGAAAATTTTGCAATGAGGTGAAAACGTATGAAGGAAAGCTATGGTTTTGATTTTAAGAAGAAAAACTCATGAACAAAACATGAAGAAGACTAATTCAGCTCAAGATCAATGAAAACTTACTTGTAGGAGTGAAATGCAGCATTTGGGAGAGTTTGGGATAAATTTGAGTGATTTTTGAAACTCTCTAGCCAATGCACAGTGCACTGAGCCCAATGTGTAGTGCCTGCCTGATGTCCAGCGCCTGTGTAATTTAACACTAGAAAAATTGTCTAATGCGCAGTGCTCCTCTGATGCGCAGCGCCGACCCTTTGATATGCAACACCACTGTTCCTATGCGTAGTGCTACCTTCAAGGCGAGTTTTGACTACCTTCCTGATGTCAAAATTGGGTGAGTGATAGCTTGTTGGAAATATTCGCAAGTCTAATTTCCAAAACATCTTGAATTTTTTAATTTGGAGCTCATTTTCCCTACCAAAAGTCAAATCTCCCAAGACTGGTCAAAATGTGAAAAATGAGGCTGCCTAAATGCAAAGTGTTGTTGTAGTGAAATTTTTAAGGTCTTCCTCAACTCCAAATTGAGCTCATGATAGCTCATTGGAAAGATCTCTCTGTCTACATATCATTTAAATCATCAAGTAAGTCATTTTAACATCCTAGCTAGGTGAAATATTTATTTTTCCAAGGTCACTCCAGAAGTGCATCAATCCTCCTGAGGCCAATGATTGTTTCGACATTTGTCCCAAACCATGAAACCTGTGTAAAAACTGAAAGAGGTTTTACTTCATGGGTCAATGATGGAAAAACACCTCTCTAAGTTTCATCAAATTCATCTTTTCATGCACAGAAACATAGTTTGAAGAAAACCTATCCTAATATGTGGAATAGGGAATTTGTAGAAATGAAGGGAAATGAAGGGGATGAGGGGCTTCTAAATTATTGAGAAAATTTTGGGAATTAGGGAGGGATGTTAGGAAGTAGGGGAAAGTGGAATTTAAAATATTGAGTGAGGGGAAGGGGTCCAGAAGGGCAAAAAACCGGCCTAATCTAGAAAATTGTCAAATTGTAGCAATAAACTAGGGTTTATGGGAAAATGATGAATTTGAGGGATATGAGTGATTGGAATCATTTAAGAAGGTATATTAAGGATAGGGGAAGGTGTATGAGCATCAAGATAAAAAAATTGTTGATGATTTGACCATCCAAGAAAAATTACCTTCAAAACCCTAGGAGAGGGAAATGAGGCTTACCCAAGTACTACTGAAGCACAAACAAGGTGTAAAATGGCCCATTGGAATCTGAAATGATGATGACAACTATTTGAATGATGGTAAAATAAGGTGAATGGTGACATGGACCAATACTTGGAAGACTTTGGAAGGAGTGAAAACAACCCTATACCTAATACCTAGCGACCAAATTTTACTTGAAAACTCACTGAAATGACAAAATTTGACTTTGACACCCTGAGACCACTTTGTAAGAGCATATTTGATCACTGATCGAAGGTTTCAAAGGCTGACACTAACAAGGGTATTACTGGCCAATAATCTTCAAAGAACGAAGAAATTTGTTCAAACCTATGACAGTTGCCAAAGAGCAGGATTCCTTGGACAGTCCGACGAAATGCCTTTGAATCCATAGCTAGTAATCGAACCATTTGAGCATTGGGCGCTCAATTTTGTTGGTATGATCAACCCATAATCAAACTAGAAAACATATATTCTGGTAGAAACTGAGTATGTGACCAAATGGGTTGAAGCAGAGGCACTTCCAAGAGCTACATAGGACTCTGTCATTCATTTCCTCTTCCAAATATTTGTGCGATATGACCTCCCAAGAGACATAATCATGGATGGAAGACAATAGTTTGCAGGCAATAAAATTGCTACAACATTAAAGAACTATTATATTCAGCACAATATTACCACTCTGTATCACCCATAGGCAAATGGCTAAGTAGAGAGCATGAATAAAGTGATAGAGGCAATATTAACAAAAACCGTTGCATCACACAGACGTGATTGGGCTACAAGATTATTGGAAGCCTTGTGGGCATACCGAACAACGTGGAGAAACACCACCAGTTATTCACCATATTAGCTAGTATTTGGAAAGGAACCCATCTTTCCAATAGAGTTCAAAATACAAATGTTGAGAACAACACAAGAGGTCGGTCTAGATTTAAATGAGGCCCAGACTAATAAACTACGGCAAATCAATGAGCTAGATGAAATAAGGCTCTCAGCTCTTCAACATACTGCATTAACCCAACAACAGAGAGCAAAATGGCACAATGCCCTGATCAAAAAGAAAATCTTCCACGAAGGAGATTGGGCACTCCTATATGATTCTAGGTTTCAGGATTTTCAAGGAAAACTTCAGACTTGTTGGCTGGGACAGTATGAAATCTAGAAAGTTCATGACAATGGCACTATTAATTTGACTACTATTGATAGATCTAGACATACCTTTAAAGAAAATGGCCACCAAGTTTGACTGTACCACAAACTGATTACTCGAGAATCCTTCTACCAGTAACTCCGGGAAGATTCTGACATGCAGATTCTAGCTGAGGAAGAGAACTCCTCCTCGCCTTTGGTTCACTAAGTAATTTGATTGCTTTTAAATTTTTTACATAAATTTTTCTATTATGTTTGTGTAAATTACTTTCTATACAGATTTCTGCATTTCTGCAGTTTTTTTACATTTTGTTGTTCCTTTCCGAAGGAACTACACTTTCACCGCTTTTCTATTCTTTTTTGAAGTAACAACAATTTTTGCATATTGTTGTTCCTTTCCAAAGGAACAACATTTTTGCTATTTTGCTGTTCCTTTCCGAAGGAACAACAATTTCGTATTTCGTTGTTCCTTTCCAAAGGAACAATGCTTTCATGTTTTGTTGTTCCTTTTCGAAGAAACAACACATCCACATTTTTGTTGTTCCTTTCCGAAGGAACAACACTTTCGTTTTCCGTTGTTCATTTCTGAAGGAACAACACTTTCATTTTCTATTGTTCCTTTCCGAAGGAACAACACTTTCATTTTTCTGTTGTTCCTTTCCAAAGGAACAACACTTTCAATTTTCTACTATTCCTTTCTGAAGCTTCAATTTGCCCTGATGATGGATCCTAGTTGGGATTCGAAACGTTGGCAGAAAAACATTCTTACTGTGGAATCTCCGATGACTGAATCAAAAACAACACTTTCATTTTTTTGTTGTTCCTTTCCAAAGGAACAACACTTTCGTTTTTTGTTGTTCCTTTCCAAAGGAACAACATTTCTGCATCTTTTGTTTGCACTTTCTTTATTTGTTGTTCTGATTAAGGAATAGTTGTTGTTCCTCTCAAGGAATAATAGTTTCTAGTATGTTTTTTTCCTTTTGCTTGCGGTTTTTGTGTGCAAATATTCTTTTGATGTCCCTCTAAAGAAACAACAGCCATTCCATCTAAAGAACAACACTTTTTGAGTGCATTTTTCTTCTTTTTATGTATATGTGTGTTTCACCATTTAGAGGATTTTTGTGAGTGATGGTCATCTAAGGCATAGCTATACATTTATGCATGAATACAAAAACTAGAGGATACTGAAATCAGCAAATCAAAGAAAAATTGTTATGTTTAAAAGAAATTTCTTTGAATTGATAAGAGAAAAGAGGAAAGGACACAACTATTTATATCACTTTGCTATCATTATTTTCACTAATACCAATGTGATTGATTATTTTTATCATGATGGTTCTTTCGAAATCCCCATAATTCTCTTTGATCATTATTATTGAATAAGAATGAGGTCATATTTTTCTCCATTGAGATGTTCAGACTTATTCCACCATCCCTACTCTTAATGAGTGTTGAGCCACCCTCTATATATAAATAGGAAAAGTACTATATAAAAGAAAAGAAGAATAAGAAAAAGATACATATCTATATGAGTACTAACATTTGTCAGATGAAGGATAGGGGTTCTCAACAAGAGCTAGCCTACCATGATCATAAGGAAGAAATTGAAGTGGCATTCCCACTATGGCCACCACACCAGGGATATGATCCAAGAGGCACATCAAAAAAATAAAAAGTCCTTGGAACAAGAGGTCTCATCACGATCCGACCTATCCACCTTTCACTCCTTCCTGGTGAATGGAATTGTGATTAATCTAGTTACCATGCTAGCATAATGGCCTCCATTCTGACATCGCACAACACTTTCCTAGGCATACATAAAGGATTATGGTTCCAAGGGTGAAATAAGCAACTTTGTTAAGGTTATGGACACCTGTGGGCAACAGAGTTCTGATGATGGTATTGAAGTCATAATTTTCATACACCAAGAGTCATTATAAACCCTTCTTCTTATATCTTTATAGTGATTTCACATGAGATTATGTCATATAACCCTTTCGAACCATTGATACATGAAAATCATTTACAAATCAATCATGACGGTTAAAGTGGATAATGACCGCATAAGAAATTTTATTCATGTCAGCTGTCCTATCCTCCATTTTTCGCATCATATCATGACATTTCCATATTTATTAGCGATTTCCATCCTACGCCTTGATTTTGGTAATCCGCTCATTTTTGTAAACATGTCATATATCTATACATTGTTCCTTTATTCCACTGTACGATTGTAGATTAGCATGCTACTCCTTTATTTGACGGTCGAGGATGGCCTATCACATTATAGGGGGGCATGGGTGATCCCCATAATTAATTGGCATACATGTCAGCTCATTATTCGGAGGTATTATGACTTCACCAAAACTTGGGAATAGCAAGTCTAACAGTATTTTGTTTCCCAATATGCATGGCTTGCTGTTCCAATGACAATTACATGTTTTTCTCTGTAAAAATTAGCAGTGAATTAAAGTTTGAACAACATGCTGTTCCATCATCTTCTCTGTGTTTTTTTAACAATAAGCTAAAAATTTGAATAGCTTGTTGTTCCATCATCTTCTCTGTGTTTTTTTTAACAGTAAGCTAAAAATTTAAACCACTAGTTGTTCCCTCGTTGTCTCTGTGTTTTTACAGTGTGCTAAGCATGAACAAGATACAAGGAAGATCAATTCGCAGTGAGCCACAGATGTTAATGGTCTCTGATGCTGCACTAGAAATCTTAGTAAGGGTAGGATGGATAGCCTACCTTAACCGTCTACAACAATCTAACGAGATAGTGACAATCAAGTTTTTGTAGAATTTGCAGGAAAATCATTCCATGGTGAGAGGGAGACAGATAGCAGTCACAGATGTTAGGGTCCCACGCTAACTCCCTTATTTATGTAATGGGATCACATCATATTCAAGAGTCAATAAAGCCCATATTAATAATTGTAAGTGGTTAATCTGCAATTAATAACGGAACCACAATTAATTGCAAATGGGTCGTAGTATTAGATAGATGGTATTATTAATACCACGGTATTGGCCCGTGGTATTGCATGTATGAGTCATATATAAAGGATAGAGACTCCCTGCGAGGAGCATCGTGTCTTATTTTGTAATCGAGCTCTACTCTATTGGAGGTTGCCCCCTCAAAGAGGCAAGTGAACATTACTCTCTGAATAATAAAATCATTGATATTCTGTGTTCTAGGTATCTTTTCTTTGCATATTCTGTATTTAGGTATCATTTGCAGGTTAAGAGCATAACAAGTGGTATCAGAGCACTCTCCAGGGCCGGTGGGATCTCCATTTCTTAGCAAATTTTTTTTTTTGGCTAGAGACGTGTTCCGATGTCTTTAAACCACGGTATCTGTCATTGAGCACATAAACCTGTGGATTTGGGGAGGCATGCACGCAGGAAATACAAGAGGTGGTCACGTCTATTGGACTCCCTTGTAACCCCTGTGGGTACCCCTTTGAGCAGTAGCGCATTAGACAGAACCACGCACGAACCGTCTTCCACGTACCCTCTAGGTATATCGGAAGCCCCCTAGCCTCCCTTGAAACCTCGCCATAGATAAACCTTCGGCTGTCTCGCGGCTATAGTACACTGAGAACAACACTCGGAGAGATTACTCACCTGTATGATAGGGTAGTCGGATTGTACGGCTAAGGGTACGGTCGATCCTCCTCAGTTAGAGCCCTGAAACATTGGGTCGAGTACTACTGCCAGACCCTTATGTATATTGCGATCTGTAGCACCTAACACTCCTCAAGACCATAGTTCCCTTTTCTATCGGGGGATCACACATCATCTCTTCCAGATCCGCTTGTGCAAAGGGGTGCAGCAGCAGCAGACATCAGTCCCAATTAGCCATTCTAATCTATTAGATCCATCAGATCCACAGAAATAGTCGGTTCCACCGCCCAGAGCTATCAAATCCGCCATTCAGATCTCTCAGATCCACCAGATCAGAGTCGTTATGAAGGGTTCCTATACCGGGGTATAATTTTCGCATGAATTTTGGCCGCATTGACATTTTGATTATTTGGCCACTGCAGTATTGATAAGTAAGGAGTAAAACTCCATTTGGGGTAAAAAAAAAAAAAAAAAAAAATCTGAGATCTTTCGGGGCGCTTATTGGTGATCTAGCCCATCAGAATCAGGACGACGAGCTGAGCACAGTGGTACCATTCACTTCTTAGTGAAATTTTTTTTAGGCGGTCCCAATTTTCAAACAATCCGGTTGGTGTATGGTAGAAACTAGAGCTCAAGTGATGGCCAATGAAAGGATGGACAAACTTCAAGAATCAATGCAAAACCTCCACCTTCAGCTTACCAGACTATAGCATGGTCGAGAAAATAGTCCCAAAGGGCAAGGAACAAGCCCAGGAGGAGGCGTATAATGGCCATGAACACAATGAGGGTGAGTCTAGCCACTCTCCTCATGTCTGGCACACCCACCCAAAACCCAGTCAGCGACCTCCCAAGTTGGATATGCATAAATTTGACGGTTCTCACCCATCGACATGGATAGCACAAATGGAGCAGTGTTTCAAACTAAATCACATCTTCGATGATGAGACTTAGCTTATGTTGGGGAGCATGTACTTGGACAATGAAAGGTGGCAACGGTGGGAATGGCATCAATGTTGCATTGGACCTTTTAGGACTTGGCCCAAATTCACCAAAGCTCTTCAAGACTGCTTTGACCAGGAATCATCTTTTTTGGGTCGTCTTACTAAGCTCCGACAAACTGGTACAGTGGACGAATATATTACAGCTTTTGAAGCCTTAGCCTTCCGCACTTGGGGTCTCTCAGATGTGTTCTACACTGAATGTTTTATCAGCGGTCTTAAAGAAGCTATCAAAACCCAAGTCCTACTACACCACCCTCCCGCATGGACGGAGGCTTGCAAGGTAGCTCATAACATGGAACATGCATTAGTAGCCCAATACAGTCGCCCAAATTTCTCTGCTAAAGGTCACCCCCCACAGGCTCACAACACGACTCAAACATTTAAGGTCCAAAAGGTGTCACCTGCGGAAATGGCCGAAAGAAGAAAGCAAGGCCTATGTTACTACTGTGATGAAAAATACTCCCCAGGTCATAAATTCAAGGAGCCCAAATTTTTTCAAATTGATGCCACTGACTACAGCTCAACAGAGGAAGATCCACCACTGGAGGAACATGAGCCGCTAGAAGAAGACAACCAAAAGGACAATGTCTCTAACGAACCAGCTATTTCGTTGCATGCTTTGGCAGGGATTTCTTCCCCTCAAACTCTCAAAATCAGAGGTTTTATTAAACATCGCCCAGTAGTAGTCTTGATTGATAGTGGAAGTACACATAATTTCATCCATCAAAAAGTCGCAGAAACGGTGCATTTTTTTGTACGAGCAGTTTCTAACTTCCAAGTTCAAATTACAGATGGAGGCACAATGAAATGTGAAGGCCATTGTGAAAATGCCAAACTTCAAATGGGGGGTTATCAGTTGAAAACCCACATGTTTTCCATACACATGGGGGGTTGCGACATTGTCCTCGGCGCTGAATGGCTCCGCACTCTTGGGCCAATCAAAATGGATTTCCAGGAGTTTTATATGAGTTTTTAAGCAGAACACCACATATACCCTCCGTGGCCTCCAGGCGGGAGCACCTTCTATCATCAGCTCGCATCGGATGGAAAAATTGTTAAAAAAGGGCCATCATGGAGTAGTAGCACAATTTAATGCAATCCAGGTAGTCGAAACCTGGCCTCTGCCAATTCATCCTGAGATGCAACAGCTTTTAAATACCCATCGAACGGTCTTTGACAAGCCTCATGAGCTTCCACCCTCGCGAGGGGAACATGATCATAGCATCACCTTGGTTCCAGGGGCTCAACCCCCAAATGTGCAGCCATATAGATACCCGTTCACTCAAAAGAATGAAATAGAAAAGATCATCAAGGAACTGTTAGAAGCAGGTGTCATTCGTCCCAGCATTAGTCCTTATTCATCCCCAGTGGTTATGGTCCTCAAGAAAGATGGGGAGTGGCGGATGTGTCCCGACTTTAGGGCCCTCAACAAGTTAACAGTCAAAGATAAATTCCCCATTCCGGTGGTTGACGATTTGCTGGACGAACTCAATGGGGCACAATTCTTCACCAAGTTGGATCTTCGCTCCGGCTATCACCAAATTCGCATGAAGGAAGTCGACATTCCCAAGACGGCTTTCAGAACTCATGAAGGCCATTATGAGTTCCTGGTCATGCCATTTGGTCTCTGCAATGCCCCTTCTACTTTCCAGAGTCTTATGAATCACATCCTCAAACCATATCTCAGACAATTTGTCCTGGTCTTCTTCGATGACATTCTCATCTATAGTGGCACCTGGGTGGCACATCTTCAGCATGTAGATCTACTATTGCAACTACTCCACAAGCATAAATTATTTGTCAAGATGTCTAAGTGTGAATTTGGCATGAAAGAAGTTGAGTATTTGGGCCACATTGTGGGATGTGAAGGTGTCAAGGTGGACCCCAAAAAGATCCAGGCAATGCAAGAATGGCCTCAACCGAAGACATTGAAGAGCTTGAGAGGATTTTTGGGTCTCACAGGCTATTATCGGAAATTTGTCCGCAACTATGGTTGCATAGCGAAACCACTCACTCAACTCCTCAAGAAAAATTCCTTCTTCTGGACCGAGGAAGCACAACAGGCATTTACCGCGCTCAAAAACGCCATGTGTACCACCCCAGTCTTAGCCCTACCGGACTTCACCAAATCATTTGTCATTGAATGTGGTGCATCGGGAACAGGTATTGGAGCGGTTTTAATGCAGGAAGGGCGACCATTGGCCTTCACCAGCTAACAACTAAGTGGGAAAAATCTGGGCCAATCCACCTACGAGAAGGAAATGATGGCCATCTTACATGCAGTAGAGACCTAGCGACCTTACTTGTTGGGGCGACGTTTCCAAATCCGCACAGATCATCACAGTCTTAAATATT
>APFE030244713.1:0-11072 GCA_000404065.3 Pinus taeda
AAAATATTCATTAATAAAATAAAATAAATGTCATATGAAAAATGATTTAGGTGGAGGGAGTTAATGTAACGAACTTCAAGGGTCACAAATTGTTATTCGCCTAAATATTTGCTTTCCTATAATGAAAATTAAAAAAGCACTTCAAAAATTGAAAAAGATGATAAAATGAAATTGGATTAAAGAATTTAGATTTAGGGTGTGAGAGGCCTGTCATATATCTTGATAATCAACCTAAAATTAACTATATCTTGATAATTAACCTTAATAATACTAGTTGAACTTGTAGTAATGAATAGAATAATACAATTTCCTAACATCTTAAGTAATAAAATAAAATCTTTAAAATACCATATAATTTATTAATTATTTTAACAATGAATCAATTATAAATATAATTTAGATAATATTATTTTATTTAAAATTAATTTATATTTAAAATACAATATAATTAAAAAATAATAATTAATAAATAACTTTAATCTAATAATAAATACTAGCCAAACCATATTCCATTCTATTAAAATTTTATATATAAAATTTAAATAAAATACAAATCTCAATAATTTGATTAATAATATATTTAAATTTCAATAATTTAATTAAACAGAAATATTAATATCAATAATTTACTTCTTGAAAAACATGTCTCGAGTATTTATATAAACTACTTGTGATACCAACATCTTTGAAGAAGTTAAAATGCATCCATTAAAAAAAAGTACATGAAACCATGATTAACTCATGGAGTGTGGGAGGCTGCTTCCTGATGCTTTCGTTTATTTTGGAATTAGTGGGAAAGAGCATGCACCAAAATATTTTTAGAAGCCCATCTTAAAACGTAATGCCAGTTCTTAACAATTAATTAAACCTTGGAAATGATGTCTGACTTATATAACATTAAATTCCATTATCCTCAATTTAGTTAAATATGAAATGTGTATTTTCATATAGTAAAATTAAATTATTAAAATATTTTTTCTTGTCCTATATAGTCAGATTGATTAAGATTATAAAACACCCTAACATTTAGTCTCCACCTAAAAAAGGTGATGAAGCCAAATGATAACCTTCTCTTTCAATTTCAAAGTTGATGCTACAGAGCAAGGATGAAGGACAAACTGATGGGGACATAAAGGCAGGCATAACTAATGATATATTTAATTGGTTCTTAGGAAAAGATGGACTGCATGTGCAACCAAGTGGTGTTGATTATTCCATGTATGCATGCCATGATGTTTCTCTCTGGCATTTGGAGTCCCACAACTTTGTGGAAGGAGCATTGGATTTCCTTTATATATTTTAGTCTCTTGGTCATGGACCCACCTTAGCTATTCAGCCCCAACTGTCTTCCTGTCAGAAATGACCGTACAAACAATGAAATGGGTCCTAGCCTTAGATTTAGGAATTGATTCAATTGATTATTCTAGGATGCATTCCCATCCAGAGGATTCCTTCAATTTTAGGAAAATATATGTATGAACATTACAAATTATTATAGGTTGGTTAGTTATAGACTTGGGTTTTGTCAGTGGGTTTGGTTGATTGGGTGACAAAGTGAGGGTGTTTGGTTTGATTTGTGATAATATGGAGGTGTTTTTATTTTTTTATTTATTTATAAAAAAAATATAATTATATAATTTATTTTTTAATTTATTTTAAAAATTATTGTTTGATTATAAATTGACTTTAATTTTAGATGATTTAAGTGCAATAAAAAAATATCTTATCTTCAATTTTTTTTTTTTTAAATTAAAATACACTTTCATAACATGTCATAACATAATTAATTTTTAAATGCAATAAATAATATCTCACTCTTGTGATTATCTCAATTATATGATTCTTTTAAATAAAAAATAATTTTTCATAAAATGCAGAACAAATTATCGTCATTAATAACTCATCTTGAATGTTAAGCATGAAATATTTGAAAACAAGCAGCAGTCTTTTTAATAGTGTATTTTGCATAACTATTCACCCAATGGATAAGGTTGAAAAGCTTTTAGTGTGAAGTTCCTTTAATTGTCAAGGCATGTAAAGCCCTAGAGTATCGTGGTAATTAATTACTGTTCAAAAAACATTAAAAAACACTACAGTTTTATAGGTTAAATGGGTGTACTATTACGCAATGGATATGGTGGCCATTAAGTTATTTGTATTGAAGTAATTTGAAGGTTTAATGAGATTTTATAGATCTCGAATTTATTTTTTTTTTTAATTATTTTAATATTTAAGATATTTTTATTAAGTAAATATGTTTTTATTTAATAAAGAAAATTGTATTAATAAAAAATATGCGGTATTTAAATAAATAATATAAGGAAAAAAAATTCAATAATAATTAGTGGGTGGATTGTTCTTCTATTTAATAGATGAGTTGGCCTCAACCTCCGCTCAACCTAGTTGCAAAAAAAAGAGGACAGAAAAACCATCCTCCTCCTAGTAAAAGGATTTAGCAGAAGATCTAAACTATACCTACTAAAACTTAAACATAATGCTTCTTGAGTAAGAGTATATTCTTACAAATTTCTTATACAAGATGATACAAAAGAAAAACATTTTTAAGATTTGAGCAAAACTAACCCCCACTAGACCCCTGGTATGAAAAAGAGTGTGGGGCACCAAATTCTAGGGATTTTTCTATTCAAGCTTTTATACTTCTTGTAAATGGAGGAAACAAATGCATATTGTTTTTTAAGACATCTGAATAGGAAGGAGAAGAGGAGAAAATAATGACTACCTCCTCTTCCCTTCCAGTGTTTCCACTTGTTATTAATGGAGGGGACAAACACATAATGTTTTTTAAGACATCTAAATAGGAAGCAGAAGAGCAGGAAAGAATGATCACCTCCTCTTCCACCATTCCAACTTCTGCCTCCTTCATTTCTAAAAAAATGTTTTTGTCATTTTCCTTAGATATACCTCTTCGTTGGTAGGTGATATGATGTTCTTTATTTTCACTTAATCTAGAGCTAGCTTATCAAAATGGGGAATTGGATAAGATTGGGTGTCTTCAACCTCATTTTCTTCCCTCAGAGGTTACAAAGCTTCAAATCTATTACTAGAGGGAGAATGTTGGTAAGACTTGAGCCTACTAGCAGGATGAGACCTCTTAGATTTTTTTTGCTTCCTTGAAACTTGTTTGATTGTTCCTTGCACAACATTATTTTGAGAAGATAACAATGAAATAAAAGGAAGTTGACATGTTATAACATTAGGAAAACTTTTGCAAAGTTCTCGTACTCATGCCAAAGGTTGCAATCAAAAGGAATATGCTCATAATCCATAGCCTAAAGATGATTCTATTCCTCCATGTCAAGTTGAATTGCCTCAAAGAGTCCTTTTGTAAAATCCATTTCAACACAAATTCTAGCATATGAGAAGATATTCTACCTGGGCTATGAAACAAGTGTTATAGTGGTCCAAATTGTCTCCAATGACTTACCATCACCCCAAAAACTAAGGGGTAGATGCAACAATATAATCCAGACATAAATATATGAAATTTACTTGTTGGGATGAAAATTTAGAGTCTCGTGGGTGAGAAACATTCCCTTGGAGCCAATGAAATAATACCCATATCTAAAGATCAAATGCATAACCTCTTGTCTCTTAAAAATAAAAGCATAATAAAATTTTCCATCATGATCTACCCAATTGTTAGAGATCTAATCCAAAATAGAGCAATAATTGGGTCAAAGGTCGGTGAACTTACCAACCAACCTTTTTTCCTTGAGGTATTTAGAATGTTCTTCACTAAAGGAGTTAACCATAAGTCAAGAGTGTTGATTTTTAGAGATTTCCTTAATTTATAATTACTTCCAATGATTCTTAACCAATTCATCTTATACCACTTTCATTATTAAGTAATTATACAAGAAAAAATATCAATTGTAAAACATTAATGATAGTGAAAACATGAAGAGACAAGAAAATAAAAGAAACGAAAAAATTTACCCTAGGAAAACCACAAACCAGGTGGAAAACCTAACAACCTTTTCTTAGAGAAATTTGTCCATTCAATAAAAGATATAATCTAAAATTTTCCAACAAATAAAATCAAACTGACCAGTGATCAAACAAAGATAAAATTCACCCTCCAGAAATTTCAGCCTCCTGAGATTTCGACCTCCTATCTCAGAGAATTTGTCCTCCTGTCATCCCTCAAAGATTTCCTCAGATTCATTCTCTCATTTTTCCTTATTGGCCCAAAATTATACCTCATAAGATGTCTTATGTGATCCAAAAATATTTCTCAAAAGGAGAGGATGAATGGCTTATTTGTAATGAATGTTTGAGGCTGAATAGTTGTGTATTTTGGGGTGATCAGACTTGAACTTATGGAGGATTCGACCTTTACATTTGGGAAGAAAATTTCACAATTTGAAAATTCAAATTTTATTCTTTTTGGAGCTGACTTGGAATCCACAATTTTACTTATCATTACACAATTATGAAGGCCGACCATAGATACAAAAATCAGCAAAGAGAAGAAACTAAATCATCATTTTTTGCAAATTTGTTTGACTCAAAACCTTTCTTCCTCACTAAATGACAAGACAGAGAGACATCACATGCCATGATGGGATTGGAAAGACCACCCATTGAACAATGAGGAAATTAGGTTGTATATTTGAAACTGCTCAAGAAATTTACTAAAACACAAGACTCAAATATACTCTACTATTCTGTGGAATTTAATTCACGATCGAGAACACAAATCATGAACATGCAAGAAGAATTATCACACGCACAAATATTTATCTAGGGGAAAACAACTACTCAAAATCCCTTCCCATTTGTGTTGCATTAATCAAAGAATAGAGATGAATACATATGTGTGCTCAAGCCTGAGCACAGCCTGCAAGTGTATATTCTATCCTTATGGCTGAATCACTGACTATGGCCAACACTTATCCAATTTCCAAGCCCTCCGAGCTATTTCCTTGCACCGTTCCTTGAGAAAATTAGCCCCTATTATTTAGGAAATTCCCTCAATTGGATTGCGCAATTCCTCTAGGCTCATCCTTTGACTGCGTGCACCACTTTTACACTTCGGAATAGTCTACAACTGATAGTACATTGCCTTGGAATTTCCATCCCAATTGGGCAGCTTGAACTCTTTGCATGCATCAATTATTTTGGGTCGATTAATTAGTTAACTGGTTGATCAATAAGTGTGGTTGAAGTTACACTTCAACAACTTGACCTCCACTAGTTCCTCTAACTGTTAGAACTAGTTTAACTGACAATAACTCAATTTAACTAAATTATATTTCTACAAATTAGAAATAAATCATACTAAATTGAAGTCAAGCTTCCCTAACTCGAATTAACTGAGTTAACTGAGTGAAAATTGCCATGTCACCTCATTTAATTACCTACAAATTTTTTGCTGAAATGGAAATTCAAATTTTCTCTAGTTTTACCAAGGAAAAGTCAAACTGAGATTTTCTTGTTGCATTTTCAAAAATACCTCTAAGTAAGAAAGGGATTATCAATCACCCCTATCTTGTACCTATGGAACTCGAACTTCCCTCTTGACAAAGCCTTTTTCAAAATGTCATCATCTTGTTCCTATGTCAGAATGTATTGCAACAACATTATTCACCTCTGCACACAATCCCATAAATGGTGATAGGGGATATCTATATGCTTGGATTGATCGTGAAAAATAGGATCTTCAGAAAGCTTGATGTAACTATGATTATCACAATAGATCACTATTGGATTCATCATCTGACAAAACAATCCAAAAAGTATCTTTCTTATCTATATCGCCTCACATGTTGCTTGACTTGCAATCATGTATTCTGCTTCTGCCAAGCTGAGTGCCATAGATCTTTGTTTCATGTTGTACCAAGAGACTATTGCAAACCCAACTCTAAAATTCGACCTAATGTACTCTTCCATATAATGGAATCCTCGCCCAATCTGCGTCTGTGAAGCCACACAAATTCACTCCCTCTATTCGTTTGTACCATAGTCCAAACTAAGTAGTGCCTCTAAGCTATTGTAGGCCATGCTTAGTTTCCCTCCAAAATAGTTTGGTTGGCCTAACCATAGCTTTGCTCAACTAATTGATGGAATAGCACATGTATGATCATGTGTTCACAAGATACATTAGTGACCTTACCAATTGTCAGTAAATAATAGCATCCATTTCCTCACCTGAAGTGGCATCCTCCTTCCTCCAATTGGTTGCTAGAGGTGTCTCCATGGGTTTGCAACTCTCCATGTAGAACCTCTGAATTATAACGTTGGCATACTTTCACTAAGAGACAAATAGTTCCCCATCACCTTGTCATACTTCCAATTCGAGGAAGTAGTGCATGAGACCCATGTCCTTCATTTCAAACTCTCTTGCAATGTCCTCCTTGCAAGATATGATCAGCTACTCATCACCAATTAAAACCAAGTCATCAACATATAAGACAATAGTCAACAATTTACCTTCTACCAAAATATGATAGAGGTTTGTATTTGCTTCACTTTTGGTGAAGCCCAAACCGGTGAGATAGCTATCGATCCTAGTGTACCGAGCACAAATGCTTGCTTGAGACCGTACAACACTCATTTGTGTTTGCACACATGAGACTCTTGATCAAAAGTCTCGAAGCCTTCTAGTTGCTCGATATACATCTCCTCCTCAGTAAATCCATTGAGGATGTTGGTTTCCAATCCAAGTGGCTCCAAAAATAGAAGTGGCCTTGAAAATGCTCAAAAATAAAGTCATTAGATAGAAGTGAAACCAATACCAAATCATAGTGTTCGTCGCCCTAATTCTAACGGTGTGAATGAAACCAAAATTTGAGCTTGTATGCTCAAGTTATAGTCGGTCAAATATCTGGTCAAACTAGGCCAAGTCGCAGTCACTAGCGAGGCAAAAATTTGGTGAAAGGACGATGAATGGAAAACGAAGGTATAAAAGGGAGAATATATAAAAATAAACGTAATGTCATATTATATCATATATCATAATATAATAATTATATATATATTATATATAATATATATATATATATAATATATATATATATATATAAAACTAATCGTATGTAATGGGTCAGGGTTGCATGTACCACGAACCCCGCCCAAACGCGTATTGACTACCCAATAGGGAGTCAGCGGGGGTTGAACTCGCTCGACCCACATGGGTCGGCTCGTCAATGGGTGACTCCAAATAACAAACTGCTAACCATGCAGTGTAACCGTCGGTGTAATTGCCAATGATGCTCACTATTTAATCAAACAACAAAATTATATATGGGCGCGGCGGGTTTTGAACCTGACGTGCCCCCACCAAAGTTGCCTCTGCCACCAACGAGCCAACAACTCGTACATTGGTGGCTTCACCTCCCAAACATATAAAAACACAACATTTCATTCGGCAGGAGTGGAGGTGGTGAGCCGTATGCATGAAAACAAGTTTTTGCAGGTGGAACTAGGAGTGCCCAGGTTGGAACCACGCCCAAGCGAGCACGGAAACGGAGAAATATTCTGAAGGAATCTTGAGAGAATATTCTTTTAGGGAATCTTGAGGGAATCCAAAGGATCCTTGGAGCTCCATAGGTTACTTGCTGAAAATATGGTCAAGTTTATAGTCGTTTGGCACTATTTCACACCACAAATCCACTGGTGATGTCTGTTTCTGCATTTGACCTTTGTATTTTTCGTCCATGACATAAATTAGAGGTATAAGGTTCATTTATGTAAAGTTGATTGTAATTCATTTCTTTGCTTCCATTTAATGAAAGAAGCGCCCCCCTCACTTTGAGTAGGGTCCAATGACGTAGCCCACATTAGGTGAAATTTGTAATCAAATCATTTGTGTGCCTTTGATCTCATGGTTTCTTTATTATTTATGCTTCTTTTTCAGGTGTTAATTTACTTGGTTAACATGCTCTTTTATATGCAATTATGTATGCATTCTTAAATTTAAAAGATATGGATCAAGTTTGGTATCAGAGAAACTCTTCTTGATGCGAGTTGCATGAGTGAATGCTAACTAGGAAAAAGCTCTAAAGAGGAGAAGGAAAAATTAAATACTTTTACCTTGAAGTGGGGCATGTTCTGTTATCACTCAGGTTGTTCCCCAAAAC
Organism: Pinus taeda; assembly: GCA_000404065.3. Lineage (NCBI taxonomy): Eukaryota > Viridiplantae > Streptophyta > Pinopsida > Pinales > Pinaceae > Pinus > Pinus taeda. The sequence continues at coordinate 8,103 of APFE030244713.1, forward strand.
TTGTGAAAAAAGGGAATACGGCCGAGGTAACCACTAACCAACCTTTTAGATGCAGCTTCTAGCCAAACTGCATCCTGAGAGGGCTCCCTCTTTATATTTTAGCTTTGTTTTGAGGTATTTTAGGCTAGTTATGATGTACAGGGTTTTGTTTTAAGTTTGTTGGATGGTGATCTTAAATAGAGTTGGGATGCAAGTCTGAAACAGTTTATTCCATCGGGAAAATGGAGTCTATGAGGACGAATTACTGAGTGTGTTTTCTTTGATAAAGGGCAGTACTACAGAGCAATATAATCTATCTTGGAACAATTTTAAAATCTGGAAATTGATGGAATGTAAGCCAGTGGATGAAGGGAAGTTAAGAATCCTTCATCATGTTGGCAGAGGGAAAGTGCATGAATATAATCAAGGAGCAATAAAGAATTCCTTGGCAATATTCAAAGTGGAAGAATCAGTGGAAACAGGAGCAGCTAAGAATTCCTGTTTATGCTAATTCTGAAGAAAACATAATTAACAACAGAGATTGAACACAAAGTGTATTTAAACAAATTATGGGCTATTCTTTTTCCCTGTTACTAAGATTATGAAACATATATGAAATTTGCAAACACAGAAAACACAAAACACAGTTTAGAACAACTTATTGATCCATAGAAAGACACAGGAATTTTGTAGCAGGCCCCAGAACATCAAATCCACATTCAGACGGCCCAGCAGTAGTGAACTTCAACAACCTTTGTATTAAAAAATCTCAGAGTTACAGCGCAGTCCATAGAAGAAATCGCCAACCCCGAATACATCTCTTGGGGAGGTATTTATACAAAAGAGAGTTACAAAATATCTTGTAGATAAAATATCAAGCAATAACTTCCTCCACCTACTCTTACAAGGGAAATAAATGTAGAAATGAATGCAGGAGTAATTGTTGTTGTGTTGGCCGCTTTAACTGATAAGATATGTTTGACTTTTTTAACTTACGAAGTCGGCGGGTAGCTGTATCTTTACTTTGCGTTCTTGCGTTGCTGTCTCAGCTCTTTCATCTATGCTTGATTCCGCTTTGTTGAGCAACAGTCCCAACTTGACTCCTTTTCTCTGTTATTCTTATCTTTACTACATATGCCACGTGTTTTGACATTTGATCAAATGCAGATAACAAAGGAAAATTTAGAATTACCTCGGTAAAATCTCCAGCATGCTCTGCCACCATTGGTCTGTTGGCAACTGATGTCTTTGTATTTTTATTAATGTTTCATCAGCTTCAGTATACATGTAGAAGTTGGGCTGGAATTCAAAAAGATGATTTATTTCATGTTCATTATAGAAATTTTTTTCCAATTTGTCATATAAGCTCTGTCCAGTGGGAGGTCCTATGCCTTCTGAAGTACTTGATGATGTTGTGATCTGATTGGCAACATATGTATTTACCCTGTGAGCATATTGTTCATGTGTCAACAATCTTTGGTTGTTGGTTAACAAACTGGGTAGACCCTTTTGCTGCAAGACTGTTAAATTCTTTGCAAAGGCATTTATTTTTGTCTGCATTTCTTGGCACTTTCGTTCCAGGTTCTGTATAAAATTCCTCATGGTTAGCACCTTTTTAACTGTCAAAATGGTGCCTGTTCTATCCCTGATCTCCAAAGCTGCTAACTGTTCTCTGGTATGAGTATTCAAAAAATGAATTAGTCTATTGGCCTACTCGGGCATGTTTCCCAATGATGCTCTGGCCCTTTGAATTTCTACTTAGGCCTTTTCTATCAATTCAATTTTCTCATGGACCGTCTGAATTGATTGCCATTGATCAGTGATAGACTGGCCAATTTTGGTCCACAAAATTGTTTTAATTTCTGTTAGAGGCTTATGAAGTGCGAGATCTTTTTCCAAGGATTTCACCTTATTTTCTAAGGCCTTTACCTCTCTGGTTTTCTCTGCTACAATTATTTTTTATTTATCATAGCTTACCTCTAACTTGGCCAATTTTTCTTTGGCTTCCTTTAGCTTTGCCATTTGGAGTTCTAACTCATTTATGGCCTTCATCATCTCTTCCATCTTCATGCTGGTATCTGATACTGTTGTTGTTGCTGCTGCTGAAGCATCTGTGGCTGATGTACCTGCTGTTGATGCTGGGGCAGTGGGAGGGACTGCTGCTGCAACTGTGAGAGGGGCAGTGGTAACTGCTGGAACTATTTCAGGTGGCTGGGAGGTCAACTCTCCCTGCTTGGCTTGCAATGCTTTCTCCAGTTCCTGCTCCGTGTCATTTAACCTTTGATTCATCCTTATCAATAAGTCCACCATGTCTTCCTCTGCCTTTTTCTATACCAGCTTTGTTGTTTGTGGATGCATGGTAACAGGTATCTTTAATTGTCTCCTTAGTGCAGCTATATCCTCCTCTTTTTTCTTTATTAGGGCCTTGATGCCCTTTGCATCCTTGGGATCATGCCCGAGCTCAATGATAATTTCTTCTAAGGACTTAATCCTATTGCCCTTTGCTAAGGAAGAGGCCTTTTCCAATTCTAATTGGGCAGAGATTTTATGTAATGAATTTTGTAGTTTGTGGGCGAGAAATGCCTTGTTTTCCAAGGTGGAGTACACCATCTCCCCAGTTTGCTTATGTAATGCAATCTGGTCAATTGGGTGGATATCTTTAGAGAAAACTTCCAGATTGGTTCTAATATAATCAACAGTTGATTGTGGTTGCTGCGTGTTGGGCTTGAAATGACTGAGGATCATCTCCTTCTCCTGAATATCATAAGCTGACATTAGCCTTTGTTGATTGGTGGGTGCTATCCTCATCAGATGATTATAAAGTTGCATCCTCACTAGATCATTTTTTGCTTTTATTTCAGTGAAAGTTTTCTTGATATCTGAGCTTTGCTTGCTTTGAGGCCTGGTGGATGAAACTTCCACGCTATGTTGCCTCTCTAGCTCTTGCTAGAATGAGCTAGTTGATGTGCCAGCTAATGGAGAAGTCTGTTG
>APFE030244714.1:351-12000 GCA_000404065.3 Pinus taeda
CTTGAGAAGTCATCTATAAATGATACATAGTACACAGACTTACCCAGTGATGGAACGTTCATAGGTCCAAACACATCAATGTGCACAAGCTCTAATATTTGTTTCACCCTGTTACTACCAGAGGGGAAACTCACCAAATTCGGCTTCCCATATACACAATTTTCACAGAAATAAAAATCCAGAGAGCTATTACTTATACCTTCTACCATACGTTTACCATGAAGTATTAGAAGGCCCTTCTCTCCAATATGTCCAAGCCTTTGATGCTACAACATGGTCTTTTCTCCAGAGACCACTAGATTTCTGCTCCACTTTCAAGAACCATAGAACTATTGCACCCATTAATAACAATGCTACCTTGCAGCTTGTACAGAGTTCCAATCTAAATTCCCTGCATCAATACCAGTGCTCCCTGATCCATTTTGCAAGTATCCTTCTCGAACACTATTTTTACACCTGCATCATCTAGCTTGCTTATAGAAATGAGATTTCTGGATAATGTAGGAATATGCAGAACACCTGGAAATGTTCTAACCCTTCCACCTTGCAACTTCAACTTTACTTTTTCGCGACCAACGATTCTAGCCTTCATATCATCCCCCAAGAAGACATCACCACCATCATATTTCTCATACTCGCAGAACCACTCTCTATGGGGAGTGAAGTGAAAGGATGCACCTGAGTAAATCAACCATGCCTCATGATCTACATGTGTAGTTGAAGAAACCAAGTGCACATCCCCACCTTCATCTGAGGTGGTTTTCACCTCTACAAAAGGAGCATCATCATATCCCTTTCCTTTATTAGGAGCTTTAGATTTACAATCCATTTTGTAATGCCCTTCCTTTCCACATTTCCAGCACACCACCATTACAAGTTTTCCTAGAGATTTAGATCTCCCACTTGATGACTTATTTTTGTTTCTATGTTGGGACCGTCCTCGTACAGACAAGGCATCACCGTTCTGGCTTTCCATATTTTTCCATGTCATCTCCTATGTAAAAAAGGATGAGACTATATCATCAAACTGTAAAGCAGTTGCATTGCTACCTATTGCAATAACCAGACTATCCAACGAATCTGGTAGAGAACACAACAAGCTGATGCACTTATCTTCATCTAAAATTTTAATATCAACAGATGCTAACTAACTTAACACATTATTAAATTAATTCAGATGCTTTGTCACCATCTTTCATCCTTACAGCTTTTTCCGCAGGAACATTTTATTCACCAGAGACTTAGATTGGTACAAAGTCCCTAGCTTATCCCACAAAGCCTTCGTCATAGCTCCCCCTGATACATTCAGAAATACTGAATCTAAGACACACAATCGTATTGTGCTCTTTGCCTTCCGATCCAACTTCTTCCATTCTTCATCGGAAACTCCCGTTGGTTTAGTACCTGGATCTACCACGATCCACTGATCTTTATCTACCAACAGATCCTCCATCTTGAGTTTCCACAACTCAAAACTCTAACCATTAAATTTCTCGATCTCTATCTTTCCATTACTCACCATCTTCTTTCACCACCAGAATCGATCTCGTAGATCTCCCACTGAACACGGTCTACCATAGGCCCAAGCGAAATCCCTCAGAAACAAAGGCATCCCCTTGAAGCCAAAAAAGATATGATACCAAATGTAGGTTTTAACCCCGTACAAAAATTAGCTGCATACGAATTCTAAAACACATAAAATAAACAATGCGAGAGAATAACACATAAAACACATATACACAGATATTTTCTCCTGGATCCCAAAACTGGGACTACTAGCTTGATTTTTTCATTATGTTCCTTTTAGTGTTACAATACATATTTATACATGCCAAAGCATCCAATACCATGGACCGAAAAACCATCACGTCCAAAACCATGGACCGAAAACTATCGTGTGCAAAAACATGTGTGAAAGTCATGCACAAAACCATAGGCGGGTCTACCCAACCTAACATAGGGTTCAAAACCAAAATTTTCTGGGGCGCTGCCCCGGACCCCATAAACTGGGGTTACGGGTGCTCCTCAAACCCCCTGTGACATCCCCCCCACTAACCCCCAGTTAACTACGTGGGCTAGTCGTGGAAAGAATATAACACAACCCAACAACTGGTTGCAAAAGAAAAAGCTATAATACATGTCCCATATGTGGGAGGAACACAGAATCATAGTACCTCAGTTGTAGTAGGAAATGTGTGTACATGGGACATAGGAGATTTCTTCCTCAACATTATAAGTTTCACTCACAAAAGGCACCATTTAATGGGAAGGAGGAGCATCGTTATGCCCCTCCAATTGTAAAAGTATCAGATATTTTGAAGGAAACAAAAGGAAATGATGCAATTTGGGGGAAGATTGGATCAAATAAAAGGAAAAGAAACAATAAAACATGTGAAAATACTAATGGTTTGGTGTGGAAGAAACAATCAATTCTACTCAATCTACCATATTGGGAGGTATGTACACCCATCAACCATGCCTAATTATTGGATGCAACTTGCTTAGTTGACCTCATTGCGATTAGATTTCTTGGTTGAATTTATTGTTTATCTATTTGTCCATATTAAATATTGTTATGATATTCTTGATGTGTTGGAATGTAGAAACTCCAAATATGCCACAATTTAGATGTAATGCATGTGGAGAAGAATGTGTGTGAAAGCATTTTTGGAACTCTTTTGGATATAAAAGGGAAGTCCAAAGATGGAAAAAATCATGTGATGACTAGAAAAAAATGGGTTTGAAGAAATCACTATGGCCAGAAGTTAAAGGAAAAGAAATATTCCTTCCACGTGCACCACATACTCTTTCAAAGAAAGAGAAACATACCCTATCTCATGTTCTTTTCATGCTAAAGGTACCAGATGGTTACAACTCTAATCCAAAAAATCATATATCTATGGAGGATCTTAAGTTCCATGGTATGAAAGCACATGATTGCCATGTTCTAATGCAACAACACCTCCCAGTGGCTTTGCGTCATGTATTGCCAATTTTTGTTTGAAAGACACTTTGTAAGATTTGTTACTTTTATAGGCAAATCTATGCAAAATCAGTTTCAGTAAAGTGTCTTGACAAGTTGGAAAATGATATTGTGGAGACATTGTGCTTTCTTGAAAAGTACTTTACTCCTTCATTCTTCAATATAATGTTGCATTTGAATGTACATTTGGTACGTGAGCTTCGGTATTGTGGCCCGGTCGCATATATATGGATGTACCCTTTGAGAGGTACGTGAAACTTTACTTTTTATCAAGCAAAACAACAATATGAATTTTTTTGAAAGATTTTGACATTACTTAATTCTCTTTTGTTCATTTTGTAGGAACATGAAAGTATATAAGAGTTATGTTAAGAACAAAAATAGGCCTAAAGGATGCATTGCTGAAAGCTATACTGTGGAGGAATCAATAAAGTTTTGTGGAGGATACTTGAAAGGTATGGAAGCTATTGGATCCACACATGGTCGAAATGAAGTGTGGGATGAGGAAGTTGAAGAAGTTATCCTTGATGGAAAGCCATTATCTACTCCAATTCCTTCAGAACTGGTTGACATTAGTTGGGAACAAGCCCATAGGTGGGTTCTATTTCACACAAATGAAGTTGATCCATGGATAGAGTAAGTAACATATTTGGCCTGTAATTTTTTGTTTGTTTGTTTATGGTTTAACAAAACATAGATCCATGGATAGATTAACATATTTGACCTTTAAAAATATTTTATTCATATTTTATCAAAACACATTAACCACCATATCTATTTTCCATAATTGTTGAATTAGGATGCAAAAAATGGAGATTGCCAACTCAATTACCCAAACGAAAAAAAATGAAGCTCTATTGCAAAAACACCACCCCCATAATTTTACTAGTTGGTTTAAACAACAGGTAACGATATTATTTATCTTATAAGTGTACTTAAAAATCAGTGTATGGGAATATTGTCATGTAGGAAATTAAATATTTTTTCAGAGGTTGAATGTATGAATTCTAACTACATTTAAAAATCTAAAACTATACAGGTGGAAGGAGATGGAAAGGTGTCTGATACACTTAAATGGCTAGTGTGTGGCCCCAGGAAATTTGTGAATAAGTACAAGGGATTCCTAATCAATGGTTATAGATTCCATACAAAAATCATAGGGAATGAGAGAACCACCCAAAATATTGGCATGTGTATGGAAGCTCAAACAATGATGAGGTTAAGTTCCAAAGATGCAAACCCTATACTTCAAAAGAAAACATTTTATGGAGTGGTTGAAGAAATAATTACATTGGACTATTTTTATATGGAGTACACATTGTTCAAATTTAATTGGATTGATGTATACAATAAGAGAGGGATCAAAACTGATGATTTGGGTTTTACAATGGTGAATATAAATACATTCTTAATTCAAAATCATTGGCAGGATGATCCATTTATTCTAGCATTGCAAGCTAAACAAGTATTCTATGTACAAAATCCAGTTGAGACTGACTAGTATGTAGTGTTAACATGTCCTCCAAAAGGATTGAGAAGTAATACATCATATGAACCTGAGTATGCAGATTTGTCATAGGTTGTAGACTTTCAAGAAACAAAATGTGTAAGTGAAGAACATATCAATGATCTCGATGTCAATGTTGATGTGAACGTGGATTATGTCCATTCAGATTGTGAAGATATATGGTTGAATATTAAGAAATAAAAGATATTGATTTTTCTATTTTGTTTCGAGAACTCCAAAATTGATATTTGGTTATGAAGAGAAATTCCTTTGTGTCTTATCTATAAAATGTTTTAGACCCATTTAATAGATCTGTTTTTAGTCCCTGGCTATGATAGAGACTATTGTTTTCATCTTGCACCATTAATCTTGTCAAATTGAACACATAAAAATTTGATATGTGCTAAGTTTCTGTAACATTTATATTTTTATATTTTTTAAGATTGAAATGAGAATTCTATACATTATTATTGGACAAAAGACCTAAAATTTACTCATTTAAAAGAACCCAGAAAATAAAAATTTGTTGGGCACATGCCATTTGTTTACCCTTCTACTATGACTATTGGTTGCAAAACAAACTATGCAGTTGCGGGTTGTAAAACAAACTATGCAAAAAGGTTTGTTTACTAGTTGGCTGATGATTTAATTCTTCAGACATAGATGATTATTATGCTTAATATGCCTTCAACATAAAGGTTTCTTGAACTTGCTAACTCTTGTGCTCTAAATTATTTTGAAATTGCTTATAAATTTGTGGTTTATACAAGTTGTTTCAAGGCTTTATGGGCTTCTAATTGGTCGATTGTGGTCCTGCATGACATGTTTGGTCTTGTTTCTTGGATATGTTGTGGAAAAATTGCCTAGTCAAAGGCAAATGGATGCTTTACGGTTTGTCTTTGCATTTGGACTTGTAGAAAAATTTCCACTTGTGCCTTTATTGAAGGCATATCTCGAGCATCAAAGGAAAGCATCAAAGGAAATAAAAAAAAAAGGAAGAGATCATATTGGGTCACTGGTATGTTTATTCTTATTGGTGTGGTTCATGCTCCCTTGTCAGTATAAACTATCAAAATATTAACTTGTCATTAGGCATATTCTCTAAACACTTCCATGTCTTATTTCAGAATTCAACAACCTCAAAAGAAATTCATTCATTGAATAATGTAATAAAGTGCATTGAATTGCTTCACATCTATAAACTTTACCAAAGCTGTTATTGAGCCTTTGTATGTGGTTAACTTTTCAAAGCACACATGTATAAGAAGACGAGAAATAATATGTCTGACTAATTTCAAGTTATCTTCTTGTGAATAGGGTGTTCCCTTCCATAAACCTGATGACTCGCTCTGCTTCTTTCTAGTGAACAAATTTGGGACTTTTCATCAATTGTGAGACAATTCCAACCCCATGATTATCAGTTTCTTATTTAAAGTTATCCCCACTAGATTAGAACTCGCACAAGGAGAATTCGATTCCCGTTTCAAAACAACCTACAATCGACTTATACCATGCTATTTAATATTTTATGTATTTCTTCGCATCCTTGGCTTATGACATAAAGACGCAACATGCTACCTTGCATTTTCTATACTAACACTCCTAAACAATAATAAAGTATGCCCAAATATGTCATTTCAAATGATCTATGCAGCTCACCTTTAGGCTTTTTAATTATCGAAGTTGTTACCTATATTGATGAGATCATCTACAACCGAGGCCACACTGACAATATCTATTAGAGTTTATCCATGTGGTACTAAAAGTGTTTTTTCTTTAGCAACACTACAATACATTGCAGTTTCCATTTAGCGGAGAAGTGTAAACAATAGCAACCTTGGTCCGTGTGCAAATGGGTTGAATTCATAGTAGACTTTATCTGTTGTTTTGAAGGTGTTTCTCCTTCAATAGTACTTCATCTCAGTAGATCCTTTCAATCTACACTTTCAATAGATGCATACAACCTTGGGATACATGCTACAAATTCTAGTTTTACTATGAGGGTATAGCAATGATGAAAGAAGCGCATCAATTTTAGGCATCTTATGGTTGTTGTATGTAAGCATGCTTGTCTAGTGTTTCCCAAGCTTATATAGAGCCACATTTAGTATACTTTTGTAGTTTGACTTAGATGCTCACTTTTCTTAATTAAGGTGTTTTTCTTAGTACTATTTTATGCACAGATTTATCTTTAAGAAAAGTGCACAATAGAGTAGGGTTCTATATTTTGAACAGGGGACACTCTTCTAGGTAGGAGGTAATCTATTCTAGGGAGCTTCTGTCATGCATGTTAGGTGCTTTATGCTAGACAGAGTTCCAAGTCCCTACCTCCTTGAAAAAGTCCCTGCCAGACAAGACACCAGTGAACAGAGTTCCAAGTCCCTAAATTTTCCAAAAACTCACCTGAGCCTAGCTATCTAGCCTAAAATCCTTTACATTCTAGTCATCTCTTGGTTGTGATTTCATAAAGAGACCCTCTCTAGTTTGGTAGGGCTAACTACCAAACTAAGAGCTTGGTCTGTGGTTACCTCCGTCAATCTCCTCATCAGCCCGGGACACTGTAGAAGATAACAGAGGGCATGACAACTAGGGAGTGTTAAGGTGTTCTAGTGAATGTAAGGTTCCCAAGTCATGGAAAAATGTAATGCTAGTTGTGAGGTCATGACTACCAAGGTGTGTTAGGGAATGCTAGGGCATGCTAACATGTGCGAGATAGTATGAAGACATGTCAAACAAGCTAAGATGTGCTAAGTGCTAAGGCATGCCAAGATGTACAAGGGTTCCAAGTACCTGCCTCATCTTCTTCCATATGCTATCCACTTATGACATTTCCTTTGCAATATTTGGTACATTTTCTAGTTAAAGGTAATTTAATATAGGCAATAAATGTCTTCAGAGTTTCACTTCTAATTGAGTATTTAGCTGAACATATTGATTCTCTTATACATAACTATTTTTCCCTCCACCCACTTTTCATAACTTCAATAACCATTAGGTAGGGACCTGCAGCTTCGATGCTTCTTTGCTTGTTTAGTAAAATATTACTGAGACTTTAATTTATTGAAAGTGGTAGAATTTACAATTTATGAAGTTTCAAGGTCTAATTTTTAAAAGTGTAATTCTTTAAAGGGTGCTAGCTCAATGGAAGAGCAGCTGCTTTACAAGCAGGAGGTTGGTGGTTCAATTCCATCATGCCCTGACATCCATATGGAATGGCAATGATCAATTTTTGGTGACGGAGGCTCTTTTGACCATCACCAATGAGATTTGGTGACATTTTTCGACCCTCACCAAAAATATGAAATGGTGACGGCCAACAAATGCCACCATATATACGCATCAATAGTGACGACCCTCAAAGGTTCGTAACCATAAATCATTGTTGTTGATATGAAATGGTGACGGTCGTTGTCTGTCATTATAGTCATTATTCGTGACGGACCTTGAATGTCACCACAACACCTATACTTCTGAAAATGCAGCTTTTGGTGACGGTCAATGAACGTCACCATATATATGCACAAATAGTGGCAACCAATGAACGTCACCATATATATGCACCAATAGTGGCAGCCATTAAAGATCCATCATAATAAATCATTGTTGTTCATATGAAATGGCAACGGTCACTACCCGTCATTATAATCAATATTCATGACAGACCTTGAATGTCACCATAACACATTTGGTGACGTTCATTTTTTAGTGATGGAGGCTTATGGTCCATCACCATTGCTCATATGCAATGGTGACGGTCGCTATCTGTCATTATAAATCATTATTGGTGATGAACTTTGAATGTCACTACAACACCTATACTTTTGGTGACGAAGGCTGTGGTCCATCACCATTGCTCATATGAAATGGTGATGGTCGCTATCCGTCATTATAAATTAGTATTGGTAACAGAATTTGTATGTCACTACAACACCTATACTTTTGGCGATGCAACTTTTGGTGACATTCAGTTTTTGGTGACAGAGGTTATGGTCCATCGCCATTGCTCATATGAAATGGTGACAGTCGCTATCTGTCCTTATAAATCATTATTGGTGACGGACTTTGTATGTTACTACACCTATACTTTTGGCGATGCCACCTTTGGTGACATTCAATTTTTGGTGATGAGTTCTCTTTTGACAATCACCAATGAGCTTATGGTGACATTTTTCGCCCCTCACCAATGTCCTTTTTTCTTGTAGTGTAACTTAGTACAAAAATAATGGTTCGCCTTGAAATATGAAATTGAGAAATAAAGTACATTTTAAATGGTGCATGACACACTGGCATAACAGAGCCAAAAAATAATACAATGTGTCCCATATACATAATGCACCTGGTAAAAACATGAGCCAGGACTGGATATAATAATATCTGAGTACATGAGATACAAAGTCCCTTCCCACAAAAAATGGGTGGGAGGGATGGTAGAACAACCAAAGAAGCCCTGCTGAATAAGGAAGGGCTCTACAAAACTGCTTGGATCATCTGGAGGAGATTTGCATGCTATGAACACTGCGATCGGTAGGAACTCAACCCATCAAATATGCAGAACTTCATTTGAGGTTGTAGCATAGTAGGTATGCATCTAGCCATGTGAGGGGCTACCTAAAGGGCCACCCCCTCATGAGGTCTGAAACATCTCACACATACCCAGGAATCATTGGTACAATTTTTTGCATCACTGGACCATCAAGTGTATGGATCAGGAACATGAAACGACCAAGTCAAAGGGCAATAATGAGACCCTCTACTCAATCCAAGGCACCAAAAAATAATGGAAGCTGGAACCAAGATACATTGCCCTCTAGGATGTTCTTCTGGAATAAATGAGTTGATGTCAAAAGAATAGGGCCCATGGTAGATGAGGCAATGAGGATCCTCAACTAAAGCATGAGAGAAAATAGTAATGTGGCTAATGGACTGACACCGGGGATAATGGGGAAATGGGAATGAGGCAAAAATAGACAACTACCCTTGTCAGAGCATAAAGTGCATGGTTGACTTTGCAACAACTGACTCAACTCCTAAGGGGATAGGGACAGTATGACTGGAGGCCAAAATGGGAAACACAAGATGAACAATATGCAATATGGATGGAATATTATGACATGAGATGATGGGACAAGAAATAGACTCTAAGAATGCAAGGGTGACTCGATGACACTGCCACACAGACGGGACCCGGTGGGGACCAGGAAAACATGAGTAAATTATTGTCACTCATGACGCAAATTGACATATGGTACGACAAGTATTAAGAGGAGGTGGACCTCAAAGTACAAGTGTCTCTTTATGACAAAATTCGATTTTGAGAGGTGACAAAGTGACCTTTCATGGAAAAATGGTTTCCTGGTGAAGCGTCAAATCATCAAAAATTGAGGAAGACCCATTATAGAGCTTGGTGAGAGCTTTCCAATGGTACTGACTCATCGTCAAACTGAGCTACGAAGATTGTAGCAGATAAAACCACCATCAGAATCGGGATCTATGACTTTCAGGTAAGTGGCCTTACTTGTCTAAATATGGCTTTAGTGCTTCTTTAAACAATGGTTCTTGATGAATAATTAATGGAAGAGGAAAATGAGAATGAACTACTAGAGGAGATCTATAATCATCCTCACCCACGAAGTCAAACATGGGTACTATGTGGACATAGAGTAGAATATTTGAAGATATGGTATCAAATATATACGATATGCAATGTGCATATGCCTCGCCGAAGAGTCCGGAAGGACAAACTATCCAAGGAATGGGAGGATAATCGACCATACATAGATCTACTGGGATCTAGGCTGAGACTTAATTGAGAAGATGGTTAGGGAAAAACCATCATACCCCCAAGCATGGGATGTTGATCTGGTATGCAAAGGTGGGAATGATGCCCCCTTAGTAGGAGGAGTTTGTGGAGTGCCATTGTGTTCCAAGCGCTCGAAAAAGGGATCCAAGTATCTTGGCCCAACTTGGCACGAGATCCTCCAAAGGAGATGTAGGGGCCTATGTGTTCCCCAGTATGCTATGGGCGTATTGGATGTGTGTAGAGTTATGGGCTCCAAGCAATTTTATGATACATAATATGATTATGCATTTTTTATGATGATGATGGTTCACAATTTGTTTTGTTTATGGTTGTCTTCTGTGCTAAACATGTGATAAATGCCAATCTAGAATGTTGTTTGCAATGGTATCTACATAGTCATTTTTGGCTCTAGGCACATGAATGAAAGTAATGGTTTCAAATTCACTTACAAATAGCTTCACTCATAGATATTTTCTAAATAGGACTTGGTTATGCACATGATACACACCATTCAATTGCATGACAAGTAGCAAGGAATCTAAATGAACATGAAGATGAAGGGTGTGATGAGCGAGGGCATCAACTAACAAACCTATCACTGCATCATATTTGGCCTAATTATTAGTGGAAGATCCAATGCACATGCCATTTGACAGGACTAACATATGCAAGGGGGTAAAAGTGGCCCAGGTTGCCAAGCCTAGATTCGGGGAGAAGTGACTCGCACCATCAACATGGCCGATATATGGTATGGGTGATGGATCCATCTAAAAGGTGTAAAATACAAAGGGTGAGATGATGCGATCTACCTAACTAAATGGCAGGAATAAAGACCCGAAAATCAAAGGGATGTGTTGTGAGAAACATTTCTAGAGGTAGAGCGTATTGGAAGAAATAGGAAGGAGATGACGTTTGAAATCCTCATGAAGGAATAACCCCTTACTCAAGTGTAGGGGTAATCAGGGGTAGACATAGCCTCCATGGGGTTCTCATCAGGTTGGGATATGGGCAGACGGGAGGAAGGTTGACTACATGATGCGCCAACATTACCTGGTGCATCAAATGAGGAATAAAGTTCACATACACATCGTCTTGAATGGTAGATGACGAACTGGTATACGAAGGGTCTACTGATGTTGAGACCTTAGATTCTATCAAAAAAGGTTCGATAGAAATGCGCGCAACAACCCCAGGAAGTTTTTTCGGCGAGGAACTCAAGGATGACAATGGGTAAAGGATATGTGTTACACTGAAATTTGTCACCATGACTATCTGCAGTTAATATGGCCCCATCAATAGCCATATTGTCCTCCTTGTCAAGCCCCATACCTCTGCTCTTCATGTCAAACTTCAAAAAGA
>APFE030244714.1:37285-62320 GCA_000404065.3 Pinus taeda
TAAATTACTTAATAAAGGTGGTTTATTAGGTAATTTCTCACAGTGAAAGCAATTTTACTATGGTAAAATTGGCTTTACCTTGTATACTTCAATCCATCTAGTAAATTACACTAGATGATCAATTTTTTGGTGATAATAACAAGAACCAAATATCCTTATTGCAACTACTCACGTTATATTTTGGATTTGCACTATTGAAATCAGAATCTATTTATAAGAAATCTCCAATTGGATATAATTTTTTAAAAGAACTTGATTTCTTATTTCTTAAGAAACTAAAACAACATTGCAATCATTTCCTTCTCCTGGGGAGATCCAATTGAACATTGCTACCATTATAGATTTTATCATTTGCGTAAATTAATCCGATATTCTTATTTATTGTAATTTGATGATGCGGTCTAGAAATAAAATCGCAGATGGTAAGAAATCTTAATTATCTCAATAGTAGTCTTCACGTGGCTACAAGCAATGCACAATTGAATGCTCAATTCCAGATAGCTAGGATTGACGAAAACTGGGAACACAATGTATTGAGAGATGTTGGCAGAACTATCCTTGTACTTATTTTAAATAGTTTTGAGATGGGTTAACATTAGCTCTGTTGATCAGTTTGTAAATTAGAAGGAAAATCCCAAATGTATAGCGGAATATGAAAGGAAGGGTGAAGAGCTTACTAGGAAGTATGAATGTAAGAAAAATGAATGCCACAAGACCCTGATTTCACTTAATGATTCTAATCGTCAAAATGAAAACCTAAGGACTGAACTCGATAACATGTCATTTCATGTTGAATGTCTAGGTGGAACAAAATGATCTTTTTTTTTTTCTTATTACTGGTAAGCCAATGAATTGGAATTATATGATGCAAAAATTTCCTTGTTATAGATCAATCTTTAGAAGGCCAAACTTCTCAATTAAGGGAGCTTCAAGACACATACCAAAGGCATAAATTTTTTTTGGGCTTCATTAGTTCAAGACTTGAAGGCTAAAATTCAAATAACTTTGGTATTGAATAATATTAACATACAAATTTAAGTTGAGTCTTGTTCCTATATTGCACCTCATCAGATATTCTATGAATAATATTGTTGAATACTTGGTAGAAAATTCTAAGTAGAGATTATGAAAACCTTTTGAAAGGGGCACATAAATGTTCCAATGTATACCTCTCATTGCTAGGATGACATCTGTTGTGAAATCTCTATGTAAGTGTGATAAATATTTTGTTTATGAGAAAATCATTGCTAACATTTTATTAATTTTGATGAAGTTGCTAAGTTCTGCAGTGTGAAGATCTCAAGAAGAAGTTCAACTAAGAGACAATGTAAAGGAAAAATATTTACAATAAAGTGTTGGAGCTTATAGGCAACTTGTTGATTGCATTCTTTTTATGCATTACACAGGGATTAGCAAGTTAGATAACATGATTTTTTGGTATATTTTAGGAAACATAAAAGCATTTTGTAGGTGTTGTCCATTGAGTGATGGAGAAATATCAGTGGGAGCTTCTCCAGTGGCAGAATTTGATACAAATAGAGACAATGAGCTAAGCATCATGTTAATGGTTATTCAAAGAAGGTGTTCAAATTTTATCATGGTTTTAGTATTTGCTCATCAAGAAAATCAAGGTAAGATGTACAAAATAATATATTTTGGATTTGAAATTTATTATTAACAAGTACACAAATTAATTGATTAGATCTATTTCCATGGGCAGTGGTTGTTTTTGTCGATACTGCACTAGTTATCATGCCAGTTTTGGAATTGGGAAGACATTTACCATGGAGGGAACACATGCTGATAGGGGAGTAAACTATAGAACATTGGAGGAGATATTTTCATGTAGCTAATGAGAGAAATGGATTATTCAAATACATTACCTCAGTAAATGTATTGGAAGTTTATAGTGATAATATTCATGATCTATTTGCATCCCCAATTCAACCAGGGAATACTGTTAAAAAAATAACTTCTGCCTTTCTTGGTGCTTAAGTTCATTTCTAGTTTCCTCAACAAAGATGAGATACATTTGATACATATATTGTTCTATTGTATGAAACAATTTTAGTATATTGAATTGAGAATGACTCGTTGATGTGTCATTAGGCATGCTTGAAGTAAAGAAAGGTAGCAAAAGATGGCTATCATGTTCCAAGCCTTGTTGAAGCACAAGTACACACTGTGAATGAGGTTTGGGAAGTTTTACAAACTGGAAGCAATGCAAGGGCCATTGGCTCTATAGATTCTAATGAACATAATAGTCATTGTCACTGGTGTGCATGCTTTCATCAAGACTCACTTCATACTATTGCATAAAATGATAAATCAGGATAAATTCATTGAAGAACATATGATAAACTTTCCCCTATGCTACATATTATTGGGCGGTTTTGTTGGATAAAAGATATTGACTAAATTGAGTCGAAGAGTACAAATTTGTAAAATAGTTTATAACCCACTTGAAGCAAAATTTATCTTATAGTTTATGTCATAGAAAGTACTTATTTTAATAGTTTAAGACCCACTCAAACAAAATTCCAGTATTTAATTTTTGCATGTGAAAATCACATGACAATATCAACTAGTGAGGAAGTTTTGATTTGTTTGTGTTGTTTCCTTTGGTAACGGGTTATTGAAAGTTTGTGATTTCAATTTTACCATGCACAATGTACTTTGTGTGTTGGTAAATAGAGAAAAATTAGTCATTAGGGAATGTACTAGGAGCAAGTTGTGGCTTGTTGATCTAGAAAAACGTGAGAGAATAGAAAAAACAAATGTTCAATGGGAGTGCCTTAAGGAATCTCGATCTATCAAAAAATCTCTTTCTGCTCTTGGTGATGTTATATCTACGTTAGAAACCAAAAATAGCCACGTACCCTATAGGTTTGTTGCATTGCAACTATCTAAAGGGTTCAAAAGAGTTTCATTATTATTCATTTGTCACTTCCTTTTGCATATGGTGTCTCTTTTTGAAATCAGATTTAATAATGACATGACTATTTTTTTTGGTGATTTTGGGAATTCTAAGCTTACAAATTTGCTCCAAGATTCATTAGGTTCCATTCTAATACCTTTTCTCTTCATGTGCTTTTTCCTTTAAGTTCATTGAAACTTTCCACCAGAGTGAGGGGTATAGAACTAGGTACAACATGGAAAAAATTAGATTCCTATGAGCTTTTGAAGTATATGCAAATGGTACTTTCAAATAAACTGATTTTACATCGATTATTAGCATGCAATTAGAATGACTTTTCATGCATATTTTCAATGGGTATTGTTATTAAATTCATAACATTCCCTATACGTTAGGTTGGTTAGGCTATTTTTGAAAGTGTGAATTCCTTTGTGTAGATTGAGAAGGAAAAACAAGAAGGAAAGGTAAAGGATGGCATGATGTAGAAGATGGAAGAGAAAATGTAGAGTTTGGATGTGAAACTCAAGGGAAGAGAACACCTTTATAGAATTTTTCAAGAAAAGGTATTCATTATGCATTCATTTTTTCCAGTACATGTGATGGTCAGGAAGTTCATTTCTAGAGTGCGTTAAAGAGTTTGAGGTTCTGTAGGTAAAAGAACTAGAAGGACAACTTGAAACCAATCTTAGAGAGAAACAAAAACAATGGGAGAAGGATATCATGCAATATGGGAAAATATTTAGAGGAAAAGAATAGATGTGTAGGAAATCTTCAAGAGAAGGTAATACTTATTTTCATTTTTTATTTAAATTTATTTTTAAGTGCTAAAGCTCTCATTTGTTTGGTTCAATGTACTAAAGTAAGATTTTTCCTAATATTAGTAGTCATGCAGGTAAAGGATATGGAAGCACAACTTGAGGTAAAAGTGAAAGGGAAACAATTACAAACACAAAATGAACTAGAAAAACAACTTGAGACCAGGCTCAAAGAGTAGAGACAACACAGAGAGAAAGGAGATATTGCAATATCTGGAAAACTTAAAGGAAAATAACAGATGCATAGAAATATTCAAGACAAGGCAATGTTGAAACTTTATATTCTCTTTTCAGATTAAATTTACCTTTGAGTTCAATGCACTACAGTATCATCTACTAGGGATTGTTATTTGTTATATTGTATAGTATTAAGGCTTTGGATAATTTTACATGTAATCCAGGTAAAGGATCTTGAAGCACAACTAGAGGCCAGAGTGAAAGAGCAACAATGACTTCCAGATAGAGTGTTTGAGAAACCACCATCAATCCATCAATTAGGGGGCTTCATAACTTTCAACATATGATGTATTGTTTGAGGGGTTTGGCAATGAAGGGAGAGCTAAGGAGGAGAAAAAATATTTTTCTTGAGTTTTTGTAAAAGGGTTGTTTGACTGAGGAGCCCCATGGTTAGTTTGAGCAGAAACAATCTTATATATTTTTTTGGATGTTTGCTTTATCAGGGATCTAATAGATGGTCTTATAGAATTAGTAATTATCTTTCCATCCTTGTTTTGTAGGATATTTATAAAAATTATCACAACAGTGGTAATCTTACATTGCAAGAATTCATCATTTTGTTTGGTGTGTTTGAATTGTTTTTGTCACAATTTCCAGACATCCATTCTTTGAGATTGGTGAATTCAATGTGCACATCCATCACTGCCGAATTTGCTATGATAGCTATTGGTTTCTCTTTATATGATGGTACTCATCTCTATCCCTGGGTAGTTGATTATTGTAAGAACTTGTGGATATATTTCTTTGAGTTTCATGCATATTTCTTTTGGGTTAATTTGACCTTTGTCTATATACTTTCTTTTCGGAAAGATATATCAGAACTGACATGCCACTGACAAATATATGGGATGACCAGGCATTAGATGCCATCGATCTAGAATCATTGCATAGAAAATGAGCTTCTAAGCTTGCAAATGATTAACAAATGGTAACAAAAATAAGCTAATCTCAACAAACTAATTGACTACAGGTTACATAGGCCCATTGTGTAACCTTTTTCATTTGACTCCTCAAAGCCACACGAGTGAAACATTTTTTTCGGAGGGTCACACCATTTCATTTTTGTGGTCGTCGGAAAATATTAACAGATTTTCAGTCGAACTTTAAAAGAAATCAATCAAACTTTTAATTAATTCGATAAAATTAATTTTCCATTTATTTTAAAGGGCGTCGACGACAAACACAAGTTCGGTCGAACTACTTTAACCAACAACTCGACTCTAGTCACCATTTTCCAACTTTGGAATGGTTGAACTCCATCAAATTTGGTGAATTTATTTTCGGAACAAATACCAACATTTTCATAATTGAACCTACTTTCAGTAGACATAAATTTGATGGAATTTCATAGAACTTTGCTAATTTTAATTAATTTTCTAATAAATTGTGTGCAAAAAATTCTGAAGGTCATTATGATTTAGTGAAATAAAAAATATGTATCTTCCAAAATACACTATAAAAAAAAATATAATTTTTTTTATGGTTCATTACATTGGTCTGTATTCTGTAATGGGTAGTTTTTAGATTTTTATTTTATAACTAATATGTTGAGAAACTTGACGCTAAGCTAAACATCTTCAAAATCAATGGTTTTTTCATATTGATTCAATTCAAAAAAATCTAGTAATAATGATGTGGATTAGTTGGTTTCATAAATATAACGATATTGAGGTAGAGTCTATCTAGATTGTTGCAACACAATTTTTTTTTCAAAAACACCAAGTTAACAAAGAATACACTAGTGCTAAAAAACACAACTTTCTATGAATCCTTTGATTTTTAAAGAACACACAGTCAAACAATTGCTAAGTTGACATATCAAATGTGAATAAAAAAAATTCCAAAAACTAAGTAATATAAAGCTAATAAAATTTATGACAAGTTATTTTTATATTGTAAGATGAAATTCTAAACAGAAAAAATGCTTTTCCTTGCTGAAAGTTGAAGTACTTCTAAAAATGATATTTTTTTTTCTCAAAAAAGCACTAAATTGTAACCCAACATCACATTTTCACCCTGTAGCTTTACCTTCTTTTTGCAATGGCTAATCTTAGCTTTATGGGCATTATAAGTCTAGGCACTTTCACCTTGTAATGGAACTTTACAATACATGAGCATCAATGCTCCCACTCTTTAGTCTGCATACGATGCCATCAATTTATTTTTGCACATTGGCCTCTAAATATATTATGAAACCTACTAACTTACTGTAGAATCTACCAGCACATAGCAGGGTTTCAAAATGGACAAATCTTCTAAACTCACTGATCCATAAACAATAAGTTTTATGGTTCGTCTGTCTCTTCAACACATGGATCCTTATATATATATATATATATATTATATATATAATATATATATATATATATAATAATATATACATATGTATAATTCACTTCACTCCTTAGCCATCGATGGATGATGGATCACTATAGTGATTCCACAAGTAAGAAGACACTCTGTTTCAAAGATCATTCAATCATGATTACCTAAAGCACCATTATTCAAGTCTTTGTACCATATTGAAAGCCATTCAATATGGCACTCTTAGTCCATATAAAGTTTATTTCTTGAATATTAATTATGAATGATGGATAAGACGAAGACACCACTCATTTTAAACATATTCCAAGCGACAAGATTTTTTTTTTCTCAAACCATTGATATAAGAACAACAACCAAGTAACATAGCTTTGGAGGAAGACATTCAATGAGCCAAAAGAGTGTATATCTTGAGGAAAGGTGTGTGGCCCAGCCAAGGAAGAAATTAGCTCGGGAGACGTGTGTGGCCTGTGGGAAAGAGAAGAAGCCCAACAAAGGAAAAAATTAGCACTGCGAGGGTGATTGAGATGTCGAGGGTTTTTTCATACATGTTTTTCTAACTATCTTTGATTGTTGTGTGATTAGCTTGTGTTCTGTTTAATTTAGATATCGAGTTGCATTAAGAGACAAACAAATCTTGTAAGCTAATGATTTTTTCTTCAAACATGACATATAAAACCTTCAAGATAAGAGAAATTAATGAGATTCTTGTTATAAGTAGTGGACGTAATTCTCTTGCATGTGCTTAAGGGCATCTACAACATGTAATTTCACTAATTAATGAAATTATGATATTTCTCCCCGGGAAAAAAAAGTAGTGGACATAATTCTATTCTTTTGGTTGATAAATTATAACATTAAAATGTAGGTAACTAATCCAGATTTAAATTGATGTTTCATGCATCCATGATTTGGATTATCATTGAATATGCAGAAAGGATTGATAATGCTAATGAATTGCTTGAAATTTTTTTGGAGACTTTTCCTGAAGGGCCAGCTCAAGTGAAATTGCAGTTGCTCACTGCTACTACCAAATTATTAGTTAAGAATCATACTGAAGGGTGTTAGCAAATGATTCAAGTCTTTTGCATTCATCCCCACTACCTTCTCTTAGAGACCCATGCCTCCTTTCATATTTTCCTGGATATTTGATCTCCTATTTATTTTTTATCATACTTAATATCTACATGAGTTGAAAATTTAGGAAAATATGAAAAATTCATTGGCGACATTTTCATCCTTGTTTTTTGGATGGGAAGTATTCCATAGTCTCATGGACACATTCCCTAGGGCAAGGGATTCATCTCCATGTAACACAGTGTTGGTTATTAGTTGATAGTCTTCTTGGTCCCATGGGGCAGAAAGAAGTTGTAGACCCCAAGGCTACATTAGTTGTTTATGCCTCACATTTGGACAACCTACCTTTGAAATGTTCTGAGAATTCAAAATTTGATCTTAAAGTTGATGATCTGAAATGGAGCATATTAGTAATTTCGTGCCAATTCCCCATTCATAATGAAATCCAAGATGCTTATCATTTTCTTGTCAAGTGCTTAAGGATTCAATGTTTTTGCTTAATTAATTGATTCTAATGAGACTTTCTTATGTAAATGTTATAAACAAATTAACATAAAAAAATATGTTGAACAATATCATAAACATATACAGACCATCATCAAAAACACATTACAACAAGCACATGATAAAGGAGTTCACCCCTCCTGGGATACGCCTCCTTGGTCCAACTTCCAATGGTTTGAGCCTCTCTATTTTGCTAAAAAGTGTAAAAATCTATGTTTTCAATGCTCAAATTCTTCTAAAACCTACTCCAATGAGTTCAAAATAATCAAATGGCTATCTAGCCTCTTTTTTCATCCAATTTTGATAATAACTGAAGAAGTTATAACTTCTCCCAGTTCTCCCACTATTCGTTCCACAAATTGCTCCAAATTTGATAGAAACCCACATTTTCACTCCAAAATCTGCTAACCGAGCGATATTTTTGCCACGAAGTAGGCCATAACCTGTTGGTTGAATCGCAAATCACAATTAACTATGTCTGGAAGGCTTATGGTCTGTGAACATGGTGACAATATGTGATTGTGATTTGGCAGACCCGACGGGAGTATTAACTGGAATCCATAAACAAATCGCATCCAGGATCCTTTTCGCATTTCACAATCAGCGGAGTTTGGTGGTGATCATGATACGGGACTTGTGTGTGATTTCGATCTGCGATATCACATCGCAACCCAATCATGTCGGGTCTGATTCTGTAATGTCGATCTTCTTTCCTGTTTTGATGTGCGATATGTGATTTATCACGTCGCATCCCTTCTCTACTCGGGGCCAATTTTTAACACTTTCTCCCTACAATTGGGATTTGCAAAATGCATGGGCCAATGGTAGCTTGCCACTTGTCACCTCCTCATTTTCTGAATACCTTTCCACATCATCCAATCCTGCTATGTGGACAAGTTAAAATTGAACTTTGACTTGCTCTAACTTCTGTGTACAAGCTCAGATTCAAATTTTGTTACATCGTTGGATTCAGAATGACGATCCCTTCAATTTGAAGCTAAGATTATCAAGATTGTGACACTTTGAATTTTGAGCAAAATTTTGAGCACCTAATCACTCCCCACTAGAAGCCTTTTGGACCCCAAAAGATCACTTTCAATTGACCAGAAGATGAGGGTACAGTTCCCTCAACTTTCCAATCTCGATCCATTGATCACTAAATTGGAACTTGTGATCTCCATGATTCTTGTCATGCCTTTCTGTGTACTTGCCTTTAACCTTTTCAAGTTGTTATTGCACTGTTTGATGTACCATTTGGATTCGTTCAATGAAATCTTTGGCCTCTTCCATGTTACTATTAGTAGCAACATACTTCTTACCAAGATGATACAATACATTATGATGAAAATGGTAAAAAATTTCCTCCACTTGATTCTTTGGCTCAAGCTTGAATATACATCTTGAAAGTATGTATTTTTCGGAACATAAATTTCATTCAAAACAAAATGATTTTTGAGGAAAATAGTTATAAAAACTATAGGCTTAGAAAGTACATCAACAAACTTGTCACTTATAGATTTTGACCAAGTGGAATAGAAGAAAAACAATCCAATGGAAGTGCCTTTGTCCCTACAACTTAAACACTTTATCATTGAAAATCTCTTAATGAAAAGAAATGGGCTTACCACATTGCATAAAGACTACCCCCATGGAATAGTCACATACAATAACCTAAAATTTAAATGACTATCTCAATTCTAGAAACGAAAGTACCGGAGTTGTACTTATCTTTTGTTTTAAAACATTAAATGACTCTTGTTGTTTGCCACCCAACTAAAAGACATTTTTCACAACTACCAACAAATGAAAATGAGCTACAATAGAAGAAAAATTAACAAAATTTCTCCTCCAACTTTGGGCTGCTCCCAAAAAGCCTCTTATCCAAATGACTTTCTTGAGCCCTCCTACGTAAATTACGAGCATAGAAAAGGCATCTGTGGCTTTCACAGGGATGTATGATTCCTTGGCTTGTGCCTGTAGGAATAGAAATACCATCATAGATTGTTACGACTTCAATCTTGGAGAGGTTTTACTTCAACTCACTTTCTCCACGTCCCATGTAGACTGCAAAAAATCCTTTGGGAACCTAAACACACTTGGAAGAAACAATTCCACGGCTCAAGTACATCAAAGTTTTCTCACACTTGACATGTTCATAGTGAATTTTTTTGAAAATAAAAATGTCATCCAAATAGACTATCCTGTCTAGAAATGGCTTCAAGACATATTTATTCATATTTGTAAAAGTAGTAGGAGCATGGCAAAGACTAAAAAGCATAACAAGCCATTCAAACAAACGTTTCTTGGTTTTAAATGTCACCTTACCTATATCTCCTTCAACAACTCTACTTTGATTAAAACAACTTCTTAAATCCCATTCAAGGAAATGCTTACCATTCTTCTTGGGTGATCAGGTGCTCAATATTTAGCTCAAAAATCAAAATTATCAAAATGTCTCAAAACATGAATGACTACATCTGTCTCGGAAAAATGATCCTAATGCAACTTGTTTCGTCGAAAACCGAGTTCGTATGAGAAAGTTATTTTGTTTTGATCGCTTTGCTAAACAAGTGAAATTTACAAAAGAAATGCCCAGTCACTACACAGTCAGGAGTCTATACTATTGATGTGGCAAGTGACTAGGCATGGTCTATGCAATTTAGCGGTGAATCAGGGATGGACAAGTGGTAATGTTTGGTTGGATTGTACAGGGGTGTGTTGGCATGTTCTTATTGGTTTATTTTGAACCAATGGAAGAATGCCATGTGGAAAGCTCGGAGGCTACCATGTGGCATCTCCCAAATTTTGGGTTGGAGGTATGTATATTGGAGCAAAATTTTGGTTGGAGGTCAGGTTGAACCCGTGACCTCCATCCTAGCATCCCCTTGCCTTAACCACCTACTCTACAACGTGGTTCTTACCAAGGAATAACTACGCCTCTATTTAAAGTTAAGTTGTTTGGAGGTTGGTGACTAGGTGAGGGCTAGCCCGCAAGCCAGCCCTCCCCCCATGTGAATGCAACACAACCAACCACAACGGTCACGATTATGAACTAGCGGCTACAACCTAACCACTCTGCAATGGCCCCATGTGAACATAATGTTACAAAACTACAACTTGTTTGTGTTAACCCCAGTGACTTTGGCATAAAAAGTCCATAACGGTTAGAAGTTCCGCATGTCAATGCTATCACCGCGTCATCAAATAGCCACTCTGATAGTTCACTCCAATAGTTAATGTGACGTTACATCGCATGTGAACAACCCACTCAAACTGCCAGACATAACGGTTACAGTTGCGCTAATTTGGGTTTAAGAATTAATTAAGTGCAGTTTAACAACCAGCTAATCCAAGTTTAATCTAGTGATGCCCCCAAATTCAGGCCTGCCTCCAAAATTAGCGCCCTAACTAGAGTCATTCTAAATTTAGTAGAGCTTTTCTAGGAAAAGACTGACTGAGCCCTAGAGAAGTCAATTTTTGACCAAATTGAGCTCAGAAAGAGGTGTTCTTAGCTAATTTGGACATTTTGAACACATTGGTGCATTTATCACGAGCCATAGAGCTTTGTAAAATAGCAATTTTACCACATTGAGCTAATACAGAGGCCCAAGCCATGGAAGCTAGACCAAGGAGATGTAGCCCAAGAGGAACAAACTCCTTCATTAAAACACAATGTTAAAGTGTCCCTTTGATGGTTCGTTGTACTTTGAATGTCTTTTGTTTAGTACTTTTTTTGAAATTATTTTTCTCATGAATGCCATTTTAAAATTAAGGAAATTTACTTGATTGTATGCACAAATATCTAAGGAAACCCCAATACAAGAAGTAATAAGCAAGCATATGTTGAGAAATTTGTAATTTTTATTAGCACAACAAAACTAATCATACAAAAATAGATCAAGTTGGTATCAGAGAAAAGGTTGAATTTCTTGATTTCTTGAGTTTGTGCAATTAGGGTTTTAATGGTTGCAAAATTATGATGCTTACAAGGTTAAAGTTGCAGAAAGGAGAAGCAAAGCTATTGGTTGCAACTCCTGAGGTAATTCCTAGAAGAAGGAGATACACAAGGCCATAATCTCCACCACCCAAAGTTCCAATTCCAGTTGCACTTGAAAGTCCTCAAGTTTTTCCTTCAACTGAGATTGAAGAGGGACAAGCAGTACCAATTTCTGACCCTGAATCCATCACCATTATGTCTGTAGAAAAAGAGCCTGAAGGTCCCTCTTCAGAATCGGAAGAATTGAAGAAATATTTCTTCACTTTAACTGAGATGGTTAAAGTACTCTATGAAGAGAGGAACACTAGAATGGTTGGAGAGAGTTCTAAACCTTCACATGGAGAAGGAAGCTCAGAGGACAAAAAAGATGAGAAGAAGGATTCCAAAGGGAATGGTGGAAAGCCACCTCCATCTCCACCATCCTCATCATCTTCCTCATCATATTCAATATCTCACACAACATCATCTTCCACTAACACAACTGAAACTACCCATACTCATTCAAAAACCCCAAAAGGAAAGACTCCATTACTTAAATTGGACATAAAATTTGAACTTCCCATGTACAATGGAGAGGTGAATGTAGAAAAGTTGGACAACTGGATTTGACAATTGGAGGTATACTGTAGAATTCATAACCTTCAAGAAGAAGACATAAAGGTTCAGTTGGCTTCAATAAGGCTAGAATGAGCCGCACTAGTTTGGTGGGAATAAAATACTCAAGAGGAAATGTGAATCCATGGTAAGATATCCATTACTTGGGTTGAGTTTGTTTCTACAATTAAAATATAGTTTTATCCTTTAGCCTATATGCAAAAATCCATAATGATTTGGCTGAATTTTAGGAATATTAAAGGCCAAACGGTCCAAGATTATAGACATGAGTTTAGGAAAAGGGCTTTGTTATTAGGAGTGAATTTGAATTCCCAAGATGAAATACTAAAATATATTAGGGGTTTACATTCCTATCGGAAACATATTATTCTTATGTTCAATCCAAATAACTTACATGAGGTATGCATGCAAGCACACACCTTGAATCTAGAGGAAAGAATGTTCAGGAAGAGGGTAGTAAGAGGAACCCATTCAAGGGTAAGGAGAAAGAAAAGTGTGGAAAATGGAAGGCAAAGAAGAATGAAAGTATGAAGAAAGAAGGGGAGAAAATCACATGAATTTTTTTTTTCCAAAGAGGGGAATGATGAAGCCCACTGTTGGAAATTGCATCTTGAATTAAGGCCTAAGAAACAAAAAAATAAGGGAAAACAAAAGACGACCACTAACACACAACCTTTGCTCAGATTTTGGTGATGAGACCAAGATTTCAGCCATGGTTACAAAAGGAAAAGAAACTGTTGCAAGCACTAGTTCATCACATGGTCAAAACAACACTCCAAATGAAGAGTCAAGAATAGAGTTGTTTCATGTAAGAGTGATTTCAAATCATACAAATATTGATGCATTATTTGATAGTGGGTCACAATCAAACTTGATTTCAGAAGACTTGGTTAATAAACTAAACCTTGAAACTGTACCTCATCATAAGCCATATCCATTGGGTTGGATAATTAACAATGCACATTTATAGGTTACAAGGAAGTGTTTATTCAAGTTCTCCATTACTGAAAAGTTCATTGATGAAGTTGAGTTACATGTAGTTCCACTTGACATCTCAGGAATAATTTTGGGTAGTCCTTATTTGTATTATAGGAAAGCAATATTTTATCGCCATGACAAGAAATACATATTGCTCGAGAATGGGGTGTAGTACAAAGTGAGAGCCCATCGCAAAAAATATGAACATTTCTTTGGTTAATGCAGGGCAGATGAAGAGACTAGTAAATGCAAGTAAAAAAATTGTGCTTCTCATGATCAAGAAAAAGAATGATATTGATTATGAATCTTTTGAAGGTTGTGATGATAAATTGAAATCTATTTTGTTTGGTGCAGTAATCAAGCATGGTGAGATGTTTCAGGAACCAAAGGGGTTACCTTCCAAGAGGGGAATTCAGCATGAGATTCAGTTGCAACAGAATGTTCCACTTCCGAACATTGGCATGTATTTCATGTCTCTTATGGAGAGCTTGGAAGTCAAAAAGAAAATTCAAGAATTATTGAACAAAGGTATCATAAGCCCATCTACTTCACCATGGGTTCACCCATTGTCTTGGTGTTAAAGAAGGATGGAACTTCATGCATGTGTGTGGATTTCCATGCATTGAACAAAATCAAAATAAAGAATCATTATCCACTCCCAAGAATTGATGATTTCTTGACCAGTTGAGGTATGAAAAGTATTTCACTAAGTTAGATTTACGAAGTGGCTATCATCAAGTTAGAATAGTTGAAGAAGACATTTGGAAAATTGCATTTAAAACTAAACAAGGATTGTTTGAGTGGCTTGTTATGCCTTTCGGTCTCACAAATGCTACAGCTACTTTCATGGGGGTAATGGATGATGTATTGAGACCATTTATAGATGATTTTTTCACTGTCTACTTAGATGATATCCTCATATTCAGCAAGTCAAGAGATGAACATGTCATGCATGTAAACAAAGTACTTGATGTCTTGAGAAAGGAACAGTTGTTTTTAAAGATGTCGAAGTGTGAATTTGGCAAGACTTTTTTGGTGTATTTGGGACACATTGTTGGAGGAGGTGAGCTAAAGATAAACCCCTCTAAGGTTAAGGTCATTCTGAATTGGCCCAAGCCCAATACATTTACAGAGGTAAGAAGCTTTTTAGGGGTAGCACAATATTGGAGAAAGCTTATTTCTATTTTTTCTTCCATTGCAGCTCCATTACATGCATTGACAAGTGTCAAGAAAGTATTCCATTGGGGAGATGTACAACAGAAAGAATTTGAGGATTTGAAGAGAAAGATAAGTTCAGCACCGGTATTGGCACTTCCAGATCTTAGATAGCCATTCGACATTCAAAAGGATGCAAGCAATTATGCCATGGGAGCAATTCTATTGCAGCATGGTAAGCCCGTTTCATTTCATTCTAAAATATTTAATGGAGTTGTAACTAACTATCCCACATATGACAAAGAACTTTATGCATTTGTACAAAGTGTTAAGAAATGGAAGCACTATTTGATGGGGAAGGAGACCATCGTCCATACCGACCATCAACCATTTCAGTACTTACAGTCACAATTAAAGTTGCAGCAGCCCCAACATTTCATATGGATGGGTTTTCTACAAAAATTTCATTTGGTTATCATGTATAAAAAGGGAATCTACAATAAGGTAACCGGTATGCTTTCAAGGCCTATTGTAAATTCATCTGTTATACTCAAGCATAATTATGTTCTACATGAAAGTTACATAGAACAATATGCAAATGATAGTGATTTTCAAGAAGTCTATGCAAGATTTAGTCAAGGAAATGAAAGTGAAGAGTTGGATTATCATGTACATAACAGTTTATTGTATCACTTGGGCAAGTTGTTTATTCCACGGTGAGAAAGTAACAATATCATAAGGGAGGCACACACTTCATTGATTGCTAGACACTTTGGTGTAGGCAAGACCATATCGAATCTTCAAAGATATTGTTATTGGCCACGCATGTTGGATAATGTTTCTCGTTTCATAAGAGGATGTTCTTTATGTGATACAAGTAAGCATAGCAATAGGAAACTTGGTTTATACACTCCACTTCCAGTACCTTCACATCCATGGGAGACTATCTCAATGGATTTTGTAGGAGGTCTTCCATTGTCAAGGAAAGATCATGATTAGTATGTAGTTGTAGACAGGTTCAACAATATGTGCATACTAACACCATGTAAAAAGAAAATTGGAGCTAAACAAAAAACTCATCTTTTCTTCCAAGACATTTGGGTTCATTTTTGTCTTCCTACTTCTATTGTAAGTGATCGAGATTCTTGATTTGTTGGGAATTTTTGGTTAAATTTGTGGGACGTGGTGGACAAAAAGTTGAAGAAGAGTACAACCTTTCACCCACAAATAGATGGACAAATCGAGGTGGTCAATCAAACAATTATTCATCTTCTTATAGGATATTACAGCAAACATCCCAAGTTTTGGGATGAACAGTTGCATTACATACAACATGCATAAAACAGGGCAAAGCATTCTTCCACAAACACATCGCCATTTGACGCATGGTATGGGTACTTGCTAAGATCACCATTGGAATTCATTTTTGAGAAAGATGTCGCCATCGATGGTCATAATGACATCGATAAGGCAAAGAAGTTCATAAAGAAAATTCAGTTGATACATCATACAGTTCAAGAACAACTTGAGAAAGGTCAAAGCAACTAGAAGGAAAGGCATGAAAAACACCAGGTTGATCACAAATTTCAAGTTGGCGATGAAGTTTGGTTATATATTAGCAGAGAGAGACTTCAAGGGGAAGGTAAAAATCTTAACCCAATTTGTTATGGTCCTTTTTAAATTATGGAAAAGATTGGTAACAATGCATTTAAGCTTGATTTGCCTCCTTATATGCAAATATACTCTATTGTTAATGTTGAGAATTTGAGATTGTTTGAGCCTCCTTTGATTGATGATCAAGGAGAGCATGTTTAGCTACCATCAATAGATGATTTCTTACCAAAATATCTTGATGAAATTCAACAAGATCTCATACTTGAAAAAAGTACTAGGACTTCAAATACAAGGGATGTTGAATACCTTAGAGCGGGACTCAAGGGAAAAAAGCCTTCTCAAGCCAAATCGTTGTAGAACAAGAAGGTGAGGGAGCTCTACCCTCACCTGTTGAACAATTGATAGTATCTTTTGGGGTCCAAAAGGATTCTAGTGGGGAGGAATGATTAGGTGCTCAGTATTTAGCTCAAAAATAAAAATTCTCAAAATGGCTCGAAACATGACTGACCACATCCATCTCAAAAAAATGATCCTAACACAACTCGTTTCATCAAAAACTGAGTTTGTATGAGAAAGTCATTGTGTTCTGGTTGCTTTGCTAAACAGGCGAAATTTCCAAAAAAAAACAACGAGTCACTGCACAGTCAGAAATCCGTATTGCTGACATGGTAGGTGACTAGGCATGGTTAATGTAGGTCAACGGTGAATTAGGGATGGATAAGTGGCAATGTTTGGTTGGATAGTATAGGGGTGTGTTGGTGCGCTCTTATTGGTTTATTTTGAACCAGTGGAAGAATGCCATGTGGTAAGCCCGAAGGCCACCACGTGGCACCTCCCAAAGGTTGGGTTGGAGGTATGTATATTGGAGAAAAATCTTGGTTGGAGGTCGGGTCAAACCCATGACCTCTGGTCTACCATCCCCGCACCTTAACTTCCTTCTCTACACCATGGTTCTTACCATGGAAGAACTTCACCTCTATTTAAAGTTAAGTAGTTTGGAGGTTGGTGGTTTGGGGAGGGCTAGCCTGCAGGCTAGTGCTCCCCCCATGTGAATGCAACACAACCAACTGCAATGGTCACGGTTATGAATTGGCAGCTCCAACCTAACCACTCTGCAATGGCCCCATGAGAACACAATGTCACAAAACTGCAAACTGTTTGCGTTAACCCTGGCTGCTCTCGCATAACAAATCCATAACGATTAGCATTTCCACATGTGAATGCTATCACCGCATCATCAAATGGTCACTCTAATGGGTCGATCCAACAGTTAATGCGACATTACATCACATGTGAACAACCAACTCAAACTGCCAGACATAATGGTTACAGTTGTGCTAATCTGGCTTTAAGAATTAATTAAGTGCAGTTTAACAACCAGTTAATATGAGTTTAATTTGGCGAAGGATTTGGTGGTGCCCCCAAATTCGGGCTTTCCTCCAAACTTAGTACGCTAACTCGAGTCATTCCATATTTAGCAGATCTTTTCCAGGAAAACACTGACTGAGCCCTAAAGAAGTCAATTTTCGACCAAATTGAGCTCAAAAAGAGTTGTTCTAGGCTAATTTGGACATTCTGAACACATTGGTGTAGGTATCAAGAGCCATAAATCTTTTTAAAACAAAATTTTTACCACATTAAGCTAATAGAAAGGCCCAAGCCATGGAATATGGACCAAGGAGATGTAGCCCAGGAGGGGTGAACTCCTTTATCAAAACAGTGCGTTAATGTGTCTCTTTGATGGTTGTTGTACTTTGAATGTCTATTGTTCACTATTTTTTTTGAAGCTATTTTTCTTATCAATGTCATTTTAAACTTAAGGAAATTTACTTGATTATATGCACAAACAACTAAGGAAACCCCAATACAAAAAGTAATAAGCAAGCATATGTTAAGAAACTTGTAATTGTTATTAGCACAACAAAACTAATCATACAAAAACAGATCATCGGGTGCCAAAAAATATGTCCACCACATGGTAAAGGAGTAGGACGAATGATCCTTTTATTCAACAATCCTTGGATTTGCATCTTAACTTTTGCGATGTCCATCACTCACATCCTATACATGCCAATGTTAGGAAGAAGACAC
Organism: Pinus taeda; assembly: GCA_000404065.3. Classification (NCBI taxonomy): domain Eukaryota; kingdom Viridiplantae; phylum Streptophyta; class Pinopsida; order Pinales; family Pinaceae; genus Pinus; species Pinus taeda. The sequence goes on from APFE030244714.1 coordinate 55,608, forward strand.
TTTTGTTGCAACTGTAACTCAAGTTGGATTCCCATCTTGGGAAGTAATCCCTTTGGTTCCTAAAGAATTTCATTAGATTGGTTAACAATGTCAACCAGTTCAGATTTCAAATTTGAATCACAACCTTCAAACAATTTATAATCAATATCCTTCTCAGGTTTGATCATGAGAAGCACAAGATTCTTTCTTGAATTCACTAGTCTTTTCATCTTTGCTGCATTAACAAATGAAAGATTTGTTTTCTTGATTTTGGCCTCACAATATATTCTACTCCACTTTTAAATATGTGATATTTATTTTCAGATCTATGGAAGATAGTTTTTTTCATAAAGGTATGGGCTGCCCATAACAATGCCACACATATCTAATGGCACAATGTCAAGCTCCACTTCATCTCTGAAATTTGCACTGATTGTGAATCTCATCTTACACTTTCTCGTAACCTACAATTGCAAATTGTCACATACCCATCCAAGCGAATATGGTTTATGATGTGAAATAGTTTCCAGATTTAAACTCTTGACAATGTTTTCTAAGATAAGATTGGTTTGAGAATTGCAAACAACGTATCAATATTGTTGTGTTTCAATATCACCCTTATGTGAAATAATTCTATTCTCCTCTTTTCATTTGGAGTTTCATTATGTGGGTTTGAAGAACTAATGTTGGCAATGGATTCCTTTCCTTGAAACCCCATGGCTCTGAGTTTTGTTTCATCACCCTATTCGAATCCCAAATCCTCTTGTTGAGAGATTGCAGATATATTTTCCTTTCCTTTGTTGTTGAATTTCTTTGGTTTCATTTGAGGATGAAGCTTCAAACAATCATCTTCATCGTGACCCTCTGTGGAACAATTTTTACATATTGGTTTCTCTCCTTCCTTTTTAATGGATGCATTTTTCTTTCCCTTGAAACCCTTTCCTTTCTCTTTACCCTCAAACAGATTTTTACTACTTTCTTCTCGTACATTTTTCCCTCTTGCTTCGAGGTGTGTAGCTTGGACATAGACCTCATCAAGATTCGTGGGATTAAACATAAGAATGATGTGCCTAAGGTAACTGTGTAAACCCCCTATGTACTTCAACAAAGTATCTTGTGACTATAAGTCTACTCCTAGCATAAGAGCTCTTCTCCTAAACTCCTGAAATCATAACTTAATAAATAAAAAAGCCTAAGGAAAAATAATATTCATAGTATGAATTCTAGAATTTTAAATGTAATCTTATTAGATCTATTGTGACAGACTATCCATTGGAATATCCATGGCACTTTACTAATCATGTTTCTTTCCAATAAAGTTTCTTTGGGTATATTGTGGGGATTTATAGACCATCCATATTGGTTAAGTTGAAAGTCACAAAACCTCAATCATGGGCAAGGAATTAGTGAATAACCCTCATGACCATGTAGAGGAGAGGTTTGTGTGACTAGAAGCAGAAGTTTCAGATATAAACTATAATGTGAGCCTCCTTAGAGGGTCTTGGACCAATAATCTTGTGCTATTCAGAGAAGATGGGGATTCTAACATAGAGGTCTAATCAAAAGGGAGATTGGGACATCGAGAAGAAACATAGAAGGAATCAAAGAAATACCCTGAAAAGGATCAAGCTAGTTTGAGTTTTGTGAACCATTCATAGTCCCTATTCAAAATGGAAGAAAATATCGACATCAAGTTGTAGCAAGTTGATATTGACACTCTAATACTAAATAACTCATTGTAGTAATTACAAGTTCCATTCAGTGTTCATCATATAAGTGAAAAACAAAATATGTCATTTGCTCGATTGAAATTAGAGGGCTATGCCCTAACCTGGAGGAAAATATAGACAAAGACCTTGAGGTTGGAGGGATATCCTACAGTGACTAAGTAGGAGGATTTCAAAACCCTCACAAAGTCACAATTTTATCCTATCGGGTGTATAGAGAACCAATGGATTTGGTGGCATTATGTTAGGAAGAAGAAGGGAAGAGTGTACAGGAGTACACCATCAAATTTAGAAAGATGACCAAAAAGAGGTTGCTAAATTCAGTTGAAATTATAAATACATGCCCTTACCTAGTGGGAATTCCACATAGAGACCTTGAGGTTTAAGGGAGATCCTCTAGTGATTAAGAGGGAGGATTTCAAGACCATGACAAAGCCACAATTTCACCTTATCATGTATGTAGAGAACCAGTGGATCTGCGGCATTACTTTAGGCAAAAGCAGGTGCAAAGTTTAAAGGAGTACACCATCGAATTTAGAAAGATGACCATAAAGTGGGTGCTAAAATAGTTGAAATTAGATGACCATGCCCTAAACTAGTGGGAAAGCCACAAATAGACCTTGAGGTTGGAGGGAGATCCTTTAGTGACTAAATGGGAGGATTTCAGAACCTTCATAAAGTCACAATTTTACCCTATCAAGTATGTAGAGGAACAATGATCAAATTCCAATAATATTATAAAAAAAAGTGCAATTATAGAATGCTTAGACTCATCCATTTTCTTTGGCATATTCATATAATGTCACAATTTCGGCCTTTTAAAATCATATTTTCCTTAAATTTAGCTAAGTTCTACTAGAATTGTAGAAGGGTGTTTTAGGGCACTAAATCCATTTTTGTAATAAAATGAAAAATTTACAATGAAAAATTGTAATTCTATCAATTCTTATATTTCTGGATTTTTGTAAGTGATTAATATTGGATCATTATATTTTTTTCATCCATGTTGATGCTTTCAAATTGGAAAAAGTGGAGGGATAACCTCACATAACCATTTTTACCGATAGGACCCAATTTGGCAAATTCGGGTCTGAAACCTCCAAGGAGTAATTTAAGACATCAAATGATGGTTTTTTGGGGTAAATATTTTCCACTTAGGAGCCTCACCTTTTGTGTTATTCTAAACATAGATACCTTTCAAATAATAAAAGAATCACCTCAATTGGATTTCGTATGCAAAATTTATACCACTGGGAACTTGACCTTCCTATTTTGACCACCATAATTTGAGAGGATGCCACACCAACCCCCATCATTCATGGAAATGGGGCTAGCCACATGATCATGATGAAGAAGACTCTAGAAGAGTCCATATTGTAACTTTAGCAAAGAGCTGAAGGAGGAAAACCTAATTGCTAGTGGGCTATCGAGTTTTGTTATATCCTAGCCACTATGATAATGATGTACCATTGTGGGAAAAAGAGGTTTTCGTGGGATGAGGATTGGAGGGATACAACCATCCCAATTTTTGTATGCAATACAATCGTCTTAATTAGAGAGAGAGGGTTTTGTGGGCTAAGGATTGGAGGGATTCAACTGTCCCAATGTTTTATGCAATACAATCATCCCAATTTTGAAGAGAGGAATTGAAATAATAGTGTAAAGTTCTGATACAAGAAATAGTAAATAATTATTTCTCCAAGATAATTTAGAAAACAAAGGCAATTAGTAAGGGACAAGCATAACATTGGGTAGAATCATATTATGGCGTGTGCCTTTGGGAAGATCACAATAACATAACATTGGTGTTCACAATGTGGTATTTGATGGCATCCACTTGGAATCTAGTGACACCATCAAATACCACTTTGTGAGTAGCAACGCTATGATGTGTTTGCCTGCAGGGGAGAAGGAAATAATTATTTCTTCCTGCAGAGGAGAGAAGGATAAATTGAATGTCAATGCATGCTTACATATCAGGGTACCATCTCTTCACCAAGAAGTAATTGAAATTTGAATGTCTAGTATCTAAAGGGTGCTTGTGAAGAGATAATATGTCGACATCTTGAGCACGCATAATCATGGACTAAATCTATTGATCCTCTTATATATGTACATCAAAATTAGCCCAACCGCTCGTCACTAAGAGAATCCACACTAGTATAAAAGCTAGGATTGTGGACAACAATGCATAAATTATCAGTGAGGAAGACATCCTTAGGGCACTGCATAACATTACAACCCTTTGAATAAAAAATTAATCATAATTTAGGCTTGCAGTTGTTTATTCCTAAATATATCCCTACCAAAAATAACTTAAACTAACCATTAATTTTGTCTTTTAATTACTAAAAGTAAAATTTAGATATATTTTAATTTGCTTAATATTATTAACAATGCTTAAAAATATATCATAAATTTTCTAAAAACATGCTGACTAAAAATAATTTCAACTAATCATTAATTGTTTTTCTTTTCATTATTAAATAAATTTTAGATATAATTTAGATTGGCTTAATATTAACATCTCTTAAAAATATTTAAGATTTCCATAAATTTACTAAAAATATCTTGACTAAAAATAACTTGAACTAAGAATTAACTTTCTCACTACTTCGACTCAACTAACAAGAAAAAATATTCTTTTAACAAGAAAAAATATGAGAAAGATTAGATCACAATAAAGATTCTTTATATATTGACATCCTCTGAAGTGAATCTAAAGGCAAACTTGTTCCTTTCTCCTTGATATTGGTGATGTTGTAGAAAAAAAACTCTACAAAACCTGAAAATAGAAAATGGGCCATAAAAGCTAGCTCTCGTGTGTATCCATTCATATTGTCACAAAAAAATCATTATAGTATTAAATTCATTATACAATAAAAAAAAATTGTAAGCGAATAAAAAGAATTGCACTTCCAACCACTCTTTTATAATCTAATTATAATGAAATTGCAAATTATAAAAAATTTAGATATATCCTCTCTTTTTTGTTTTTTAAGATTAAATATACTTAAATATGTTACAATTTATGTTTAATTTAATTGAAAATATAGATAAAATAAGCTTTTGCCAGTTTAAATAAGTATTATAATTAAGAGTAGTAATTATATTCATAAGAAACCTATAATATAAATTTAACTTAGATTTTAATTATTAAAATTTTTAAAATGACATACTAAAAATATGTGTAAAATATTATTGATAAAGTATATATTTAATAAATATATATATATTTGTCGTTTTTCAAATTCAAATACTAACTGACACCCTTAATTTCTGTTTATACACCAGTAATCAATCAATAAAATTCTATTAAAACACCTATAATCAGTCAATAAAACTATATTAAAACACCTTCAATTTCTTCGTAAAGGGACGATGGAGAACAAAGTCTTAACATTCAAAAGGGCCAGATAGAGAAATGCAGCATTAATTAGAGAGCAGTGAAGTGGAAACACACACACGTGGACATTTATGTGGTGAGATGTAAAATTTAATAATGAGAAAAGGTTGTAGTTGTAATGTGCCTTAGCTTTAGTGCTAGTTTAAGGTATACACCACACCAAATGAATGTAGAAGATTTCTTTCTATACAGAGAATCCTCTGGATGCACTCACTCGACTTTGTTAGTTTGAAGGTGTGTATACCTTATTTCGGATAGACTACATATTTCTAATCATGGATTTTGATCTCATTTAGGGAAAGATTTTAAATAAGTTAATAATGGGATATTAGAGAGAGTTAATAAAGATTTATCATCACTGATTAACAACGAAGTTTTATTGAGGAAATACCATATCACATGTATTCATATTGGGAGATATTTATTGGGGAAAAATAACATAATATAATGAGAAAAGGTTGTAGTTGTAATGTGCCTTAGCTTTAGTGCTAGTTTAAGGTATACACCACACCAAATGAATGTAGAAGATTTCTTTCTATACAGAGAATTGAGGATTCTCTGGATGCACTCACTCAGACTTTGTTCGTTTGAAGGTGTGTATACCTTATTTCGGATAGACTACATATTTCTAATCATGGACTTTGATCTCATTTAGGGAAAGATTTTAAATAGGTTAATAATGGGATATTAGAGAGAGTTAATAAAGATTTATCATCTATGATTAACAACGGAGTTTTATTGGGGAAATACCATATCACATGTATTCATATTGGGAGATATTTATTGGGGAAAAATAACATAATATATTGGGATATATATAGGGGGTAAAGGGTTTTTTATACTCGTAGGTATAAAAAATGGAGCTCAAATTTAATGGAAAAATATAAAGAGGTATAAAAAATGTTAATTAAAGAATAGATACCTACAATATCTAGTGAAAGTAGGGGTTTTTTAAATTGGGAAGGTGTATTGGGTTTGTATTGGTAGGGGGTTAAATAATGTAATTTTTAGAGGTATTTTCCAATATGTAATCAAATTAAAGGTATTGTTTAATATGCCATGAATGCACGTGATATGTTAGAGGTTCATTGAGGGAAACCCCCATGGATTTAACATGAGTCTAGTGGATCAAATTTTTTTAGGTGGAAACTTATTTTAGAATGCAAAACACAATGTGATTTTTAACTATTTATATTATATTTCTGAATGTTATAAAGATTACATAACATATGAATTTTTTTTAAATATATTTTTTAAAAAGTATCAAATACTTAATTCATATTAATTTATTCATAACTTCACTATATCTTATATCTAATATATAATAATTTTTAATTTTTTTTTACATTTTTATATGTAAGATTAATTCTCCATGGATCCACATCATAAATCAGCGTGATCGAGCGTCGACCACTTTGTATGAAAGCTAGGGAGAGGGAAATACTTAATACTTACACCCTTGTTGTGCCGCGCATGGTAAGCCTTTTTCGTTATTAAATAATTTTTATGTTGATATTAACGATCTCTAGAAATATTCAAAATTTTCTAAAATATCCTACTTGAAATAACTATATTTTGGCTAGAAATATTTTAAAGTAAAA
>APFE030244716.1:0-10656 GCA_000404065.3 Pinus taeda
AGCGGACTTGTGCCAGTTGACCAAGTGACAGCTGCGACAAGAGCTAGTACTTGTGCATACAACACCGTCGCTTCCAAGTTTGTACGAACTACCGGGTTGATAAAATGAGAGACAGGAAGCCCCATGAGTTGTAGCATTATTGCTACAATACTGTAGCTCACCACAAGGCACATCATAAGGTTCTAGTGCCATCATAGTTTCATCCTCCCTAATGCTTTATAACTCCAACATCCATAATATGTCCTTATTAGAAAACTCCATTATTTCATCTATATCATACAAAGACAATTACCAAGGAACGCCATCATAAATATTTGAACCATAAATTTTAAATTTGTTTGGTATGAAAACAATATTTCACAACTCTATGATCCTTCTCATGATGTATATTGCTTACATGTTGTATTAACTAGTCTTTGCCATGGACTTGCAATCATTGCCATATGTCAAAAAGAAACTTTTAGTCAACCAAACAAATTGTGAGAATTCATGCATATAATCTTTTCAGTGAAAGGTTTACAAAAACCCATGAATTAATCTCAAAATTATAACATGCCAATAAATCAATCATTTTTAGATATTAATGTATTAAATGCAATGAAATATCATTCCCTATATATGCATTATCAATATGATAAACTTTTATACAATGCAATCAAACATATGTGCCAATATTCATGGATGCACAATTATAACTTGCACACTTACATAATGTACCTAGCTACATTTACTAAATGAATCCTTCTATTGATTGAAGAACACCATAATTCCAACTCATGATTTACCTTGAGAAGTTGGAGAGTTAAACAAACACATTGACATTTCACCCATCTAGATCCCCAACACTTGTTTACTCTTCTAAACAGTTTTGTCTTCAACCCCAATACAATACCATAAATATACAATTTACTTATAAATAGTAGCTTAAACAAACTATAAGTATTTTCCTCTTTTGCATAATAATACCTCAAGAAACCTTCTCCTATTATGGTATTCTTAGTGTTGTCGAAATGTTATAGTCTAATATGCTACTACAAGTAGGGAGATTTTTATATCCTTATTTAGTGTTGGAGGGTTCCCAAAGACACTAACACAAGGTTATTTCTCATGCCATTCATTTCATATGATTACACATACTCATGTTGGGAAGAATACTAGGGAGGAGGGGAATCAATATTTTATAACTCACTTAAAATTTTCTTTTCTTATCCAAATTTTTGTATGCAACTATAATGAAGCAAATATGTGTGTGTACGCGGTTGTTATGCAGACAACTAGCGTATATCCAGTTAACTAACATTTTAGTTAATCCATCATCTATTTAACTTGAACTAACATATCAGTACTTCATTAGACATTAATTAAATAGTACCCATGCACAATAATCACAAACTAAAACATAACACATTAGCAACACATCAACACACATAAACACTAGGATTTTTAGGTGGAAACCCAACGTGGGATAAAACCACCACTGATGTCGTCTCTATATTTATCTTTTATTATAACGAAAACATATTACAATATTATATTGGTGCAGACTCATACCAAAATGTAGGCACTCACCTGCAGAAGGCTACAACGTTCTCTCATTCTCCAGTACCCATTGGAAGGGAACTGCAAATCCCTGATCTTGTTTACCAGCACCCATCGGAAGGGAGCTCCAACCCATGAAACTGAAAAAGAATCCAAACTGAATCAGTAGGATGCATCTGTCACCAGAGTCTTTGATTGCTACTAGCTATAGCATTATCTACTGAAAATTTTACGCTACTATTGAATCTACACTATTGTCAACTCTTCTCTGCGCTCTCTGTATTTGACTGCTACTAGCCTCTGCCTCTATCACTCTGACATATGACTGCATCAATTGTCATTGATCCAGCCTGCTAATGTGTATTGTGGGCTCCTATAACAAGGTAATGATCCATGAGACAAAAAACACCTCAATGGACCCTGCCCAAATTTCTACCCTTTTGGAACTATTACTTCACATTTCCCTACCTCACATCAGAAGGTATGGATGCATGTGTTCCCTTTTCCCACTTGGCTTGAAATTTCGCCCTACTGGAGGTCTCTGCTTGAGTGGATGTCTCCACTCAGTCTCCTCTCTACTTCTCGAATTGTGGCTGCTCCGCAACTTGTTGAGGCTTCTTCTAAGGTTGCTTCTAATGCTACATGTCGATAGGTAATTCATGCTCCCTCTTAACCACCAAGTCTCTAACCTTTTCCTTGCTCCTCAAGGCTTTGCATGCATCTTCAACCTCAAGAGAATATAGGTTCTTGACTCGCACACCGATCTGTTTCATCTTTTCCGTGATGATGTGTCTAAGGAAAACGTTCTCTTTGATAAATATCACATCATCTGGGCAATCTGGAAACTCAGATTCGTGCTGTAATTGTCCCCCCGTCACAAAATTTTCTGAAAAAAATAAAAATAAACAATAATAATAATAATTAAATCAACGATATCTCCCTCATCGAAACTTTGATTCCGTCGATTTTTGTTTTTGAATTTGGGTATTTTTTCTCAAGGACTCTAGATCTGCTATTTGTTTCTGAAAAAATTTCACAAAAAAATTCAGATGTGCTCTGCAAAATTGCCACCCAAAAATATTCCTGCTTTGATACCATGCAAATATTTACTATGTATTCAACATCTTATGTGATATGCTAAAACAAAAGATAATATTCTACTCTACTCTTCAACGGAAACCAAAATGCACTGATGAAAATAATAAGCAAAAAAGAAAGAATATCAATCACACATAACACAATATTTCTTTGGGGAAAGAAACTACTAAAATCTCAACTATTTATATTGCATTAACTAGAAGACTTGAGAAGAAAATACAATGTTTGTTCAAATCGAACAATTCTTGCACAAGTACAATCTATCTCTCTACTTCATAAGACAACTCAAGCCAATACTTAGTCAATTCTTATGCCTACCAAGCCCCTACTTCCTTGCGCAATTCCTGAGAGAATTAGCCCATATTTAATTGGGAAAATCCCTCACCACAACTATGTAATCAATCGCATGCCTTCTACTGATTGCATTCACCATCTGTACAACTCGGAAAATTATACAACTGGTATTATATTGTCCATAAACTCTAATATCAGTTAGGTCTTCCTTTGAACTGACATGCGTGAGTTATTTATTAGTGAATATTCAGTTAACTGGTGGAGCAGTGAAATTGCACTAACGTTGCTCCCCACTACTAGACCTCCTACTAGTTTCTCCAACTATTTGAACTAGTTTAACTGACTATAACTCAGTTAGATTGAGTTAATTAATTACAACTCAAAAGAACTAAACATGTACCCCTAAAGTTTAGGAATCACTCTACATGACTCTAGATAGACTTTAAAATCGAATTTATGGAGCCAACTAAGTAAACTTAACTTAGTTAACTGCTACAAGCTGTTATGAGAATACAATCACAATTTAATTCCCAATTTATAATTCAATGACAAATTAAATTGGAATTTCTAGATGTTATTTTTAACATTTCTTGTTGCTATTTTCAACACTAAAGAAGATAAGAAGTTCTTTGGGATTTCCCATAGAGAGGGGTTTTGCCCTGGCCGAGTGCCTACATATTTTATTTATGTTCATTTTTTTGGCATTTATTTGATGAAAATAACAGTAACATAATCATCATAAGGAAAATATAATATCACAGGTAAATTTCAAATAAGTAAAATCAAGAATAAGTTGCCCTAATGCCGCCCTATTAGATTTCTCAACATGGTATTAGAGCTAAGGTAAAGAAGCATTGGCAGTTGGAAGATCCCTATTGGTTGGAAAAACAAGAGTCTCAGATATAGGTCTCAATATCAAGCTACCTAGAATGAGGACCGAATTAAATAAGCTCATTCATGAACTTCTTTATAAGACGAAATCTTAGTAGTTAGGCCACAAACCTAAGTTAGAAAAACAAAGATGCTGCAAAGCATCAATTAAGGATTCAAGAAGGACAAACTATGAGCATTAACCAAGCTGAGATCCCTAAAATATAGAGCAAAGGTCTATGTATAGAGTTAGGATCTTAATTTTCCACAAATCTGAATTATAAGGTTCTGAGGATAATCTAGAAGGGTGACCAAATCACAAATTGGAATATCTTTTATAACCGTTCACTTGTTGAAAGGTTTAAGGACTAAATTTTATAAAGGAATTCTTAAGCTCACTGGAAGGCTTGATTAGAAGATACAATCATCACAAGGACTACAAATATAGATATGTGTACATTTAGGGAAGGGTATAACTACATAAACCAACTAATGGAGTATATGAGGTCTAAAGAGACCCGTGCATACAAAAAAATATGAAAGTTAGAAGCCAATATTTTTTGTGTGAGGCATTTTAGGCCTATCTTAAGAAATCACTTATAAAAATTCATAACCTATTGTTGAGGAAAGGAAGACCTTAAGGAAGGAAGCAACCTATAACAGTGAAAATAGTTGACTTAGCACCTTGAAATTTTTTTACTATAGTAAAGAGAAATCATCTAGTATTGAGACCAACTTGGATTTATCTTATGAATCAAGTAAGTATTGCCATTACTCTTTATGTTGTAGTCGTCTAACAATATTTTTTTAGTTTTCTAGAAAAAATAACAATATCTATGAAATATCAACCCTTTATCATGAAAGACAAAGGTATGTAATATTGTGGTATGTATAGAATATTCATTTGTTAAGAGTCTATCATGAAATGTTAGGGTTAGTTTCTTGTATGATTATAGGGTTGTCAAGTCCTCATTGTGTTGAAACTTGAATATTTTTAATAACTAGGGTTTGAAAACCCTATATAGTACATATGAATGTCTCGCGCTCATTCACTTGTTCCCTCTTAGAAAACCTATCTTATAATGTCTAGGGTATATGGCAATCCTTGACAATAATGAAATTGAATGATGTCTAGATTTTTTAACTCAAGTCCCAAGGAATTCATTCTCTAAAAGGTAATGGAAACCCTAGATAATCATCATGCTATTGTACTTGTATATTTTGCTTGTGTATGTCAATAAGTATTGCAGGTATATAATAAGAATGGTGACTTGGTAAATTGAAGTTGACTCTTATGGAGAAGGATCACAAATATTGTGTCATGATTCAGAGGGATTCCTTCAATAAGGAAACCCTATAAGGTTTGTAAAAGGAGTAACTCAACGTAAGTTTAAGAACACAAGATTTGTAGCTAATCTTCTTCATTAAAAGTTATGATCATTTTTTAAATTTGCATTGTATTACTAACTCTCTCATCTCTAGGGTTTTGAATCACAAAGATTCTTATTTAGGGTGTTTAATCTTTAGAAGTGAGACCAATACAGGATAATATGAGAGTAGTCTTATAACATAAGTGAAATCTTGTAGTGTGAAAGTGTAGTCTTGAAGAGAAGAATAATATAGTCTAGTAGATCGAGTTATGTAGCCTATGTGAGAGTAGAGTGTTACTGTGTTGAATATATTGAATGTCATTGTATAGGGATCATATGTCATTGTGAAATCAAGAGTACAATAACATATAGATATTGATAATATATGATCTTGAGGTAGAGCATCAAAAGAGCATATAGTTATTATGAGAGAGGGGTTCTTACCGAGCAATGCAATTATAATATTCATTGAGAATTTAGTAACGAGAGGCTTGTAACCAATGCGAAGGCATACACTAACTCTATATGGTAGAGAAAATATAGATCTGTAATTAATGCAGAGTGAGAACATGTGACTGAGGCAGAATGAGAGAATTTAACTGCGGTAGAGCAAGAGGAGACTTGTCATAGAACACACCATAAAACTTTGCAAAACCCAAAATTGACACCCAAAATATCAGAGCCATAACATCCAATGGGGTATTTATACTTATTTTCCAATGCGAAAAGGTGTTGCTTGGAGGCAAGCTAACATGAGGTCGACTTTGGCCTCTTGGTGGCAAGATGACATGAGGCCGACTTAGGCCTCTTGGTGGCAAGATGACACGAGGCCGACTTAGGAAAATTTCAAATTTTCAAGTTAATAATTTTCCCTCCAATTTGAAGTCGAATTGAGGATTAAAATAAAATTACTTTAACTTAATTACCTAAAGTTGGTTGAAGTTTAATAAAATTTTGGGTTAGAGAATTTCTTCCTAGCTTCCAAAAATTAACACATTCCAAGGGATGTGTTTTTCATAATTTAGCTGTTGTTTGTGGTTTATTTGTTTGACTATTCTCATAGAGGATGAATGGAAAGGAATAGAGCTATGAGAATTCATTAGCACAATATGCACTAGCGGATATCCCCATGGTGGTTTTAGCTAGCAAAAAATACTCATTAAGTCTATATTGGTTACCTTTATGTGGGAGTAGGATTTTTTTAAATCAATTTGTATCTTAAATGGTATAAAAATGGGCAAATCTTAATAATTCTTAATATGCGAACTATTAAAGTTTTGGTTGTATTTTTTAAAAACATTCAAAATTTTAAGGATTATATATATATTAAGGATCATATTCTAGCAAATTGTCATTGGAAAAAAAATGTAAATTGGCATATCACTTTTTGGAAAAAAATAGAAAATTACCTCCATGGTGAAATTTAACCGCTTAAATATTCATTTCTTGGGAAATGACTTGATTGCAAGTAATTAGGGATCTTCATTTCAAGGATGAAAGTAGGATTTATTTGAATTTATCCTTTATGTTCTATTTGAATAACTAGCCAATCATATATGGCCAAGATGATGCACATATTAACATAAATCAGAGTCATTCTTGGTGGATGAATGGAAAGAACATAAATAAGAAAATTAGTTGACACAATAGGTTATAGTATTAATCTCTATGATAATGTAGCTAGCGTGAATATTTGGGGCTCAATGGAGAGAGCTTTGATATAATAGTTAGGAATGTTCACTTGTAAATTTTTAAATCAATTGAACTATTACTTTTCTTTGGTTGTTCCTAATTAGTTCAACTTATCTTTGATCTAGTCAATTTAGCAAATGAAGGTTTTGATATTTCTAATTTCATGTATCTACAAAATGATTTAATTCATTTTTTATGTTTCCACTTGTAGAGTGGGTTTTTGACATTCCATCTTCGCAAAAATTCCCTCATTTTTCTTATTTGATTTATGAATGTATTTATGCAAATGTGAATGATTTCTATCTTGTGTTGTTTTATCATAGTTTGAATTTGATGATCCACATTAGATTAAGTTAGAGAATTGTATTTATTGTAGACTACTTGTACTACTGACATCCATCACAACGCTCTGAGCCCTAACCACAAATAGCATATAACGTACCAAAGCTCAAACTTTCTTGCATATTCACTCATTTTGAAGTCAGTTAAGGTAGGAACGAGCTTGTGAATCTATCGAGATAATTGAACCCTACTCTATCATTCCCACAGAAAGTGCATGCGGTTATAGAAACCAGCTACAACAAGTGGAGGAAGCTACATGAAGCACAAAAGTTCTACAGGAAGCCTCTAAGGGTGCAATAATGGTGCCTATGGTCGATTTGGTCTTTGATTACCATTATATGAGACCTTATAGTGAAAAGTAAGTTGCCCCTCTCTTCCTTCTGTCCATAACTCACATGTTAGTGCACCTTGAACTCTCTTAGTAATTGCAATCATCTTGTGGATTAAAAAGTGCTTTGTGGCTATAAAATACAAAGTATATACATAATTTTCATCAATAAGAGGTTCCAACCCTCTGTTCCCTTTGAATTCATATTGGAGCCATCATAGGAAGAAACCATCCTACATCTAGTTGAAACAAAGAAGAAGATGAAAGGGGAATTCAATAGGAGAGAGCTTACAAATACTAAGAGAATTCACCTTCATCCCCCTGTAGTAGACATTTTCAAGAGGCATCAATGGTTAGGTTTCTTTGAGCTACTAGAAGGATACGATGATGATATCACTTATGAGTTTTCCATGGCCCTAAACCTTTAGGAAAGAGAAAATGCTACTACTTTGGTGAGGGAATTATCCATTACCATCACCCTTGAGATGATTAGAAGGGTGGAAACACTTCCCTTGGGGGTCCAGTGGAGAAAAGAATACAAGTCCAACAATGCCCTTGCTAAGAAGAATTTCTTCACTAATGATGAGAAACCAATTGAAGATAAAAATGGAGTCAGAAAGGAGAGCCTCCCCTATCAATGGAATGAGGTGGCCTACCACATCCTTTAGGTCATTTCTTTTGAAGGAAGATTGAGTGTAGTCTATGGCGACCGGTTCATACTGCTCCATGAACTAACATTTTGAACTAGATTTCCCATAGCCAAAAGACTTAGTGTGCCTTATTTCATCCCACAATCCATCATGGACATGAGCCAGATGGTGAAAGAGGGAAAGAAACAACACTTAGTACACTATGGCCTAATTAAAATAATAGTGGAATATTCTTTGAATGACTTGAGAGTTTCTCTCGTCTGGTTCACATTTAGAGATATGGATAGAGAATCCTTCCTTGACACTCAAGTCCTTACGCTTGGTGAGACCCCAGCCTCTAGTGTTGAAGGAGAATAAGTAAAGGCAGAATAGGAATGAGAAGAAGAATCAGGAGAGGAAGAAGCATAAGAGGAAGGAGAAGAAGAAGCAGGAGAGGAAGAGGCTAAAGTAGAAGAGGAAGAAGAGGCAGAGGTAGAGAAAATAGAGGAAGAATCACAGAAAAAGGAAGAGGTGGAGGAAGAACAAAAGGAAGAAGAAGAGGAGGAGCAGCAAGAAGAAACAAGCTCTGATAAAACCTATGCACCTGAAGAAGAAAAGATATCCCCATAGCATCAACGTTTGCCTCCTAGACCCACTGAAAAGGAGGCAGTTGCTACCTTGGCTGCCTTAAGCATGCCAATCAAATCTGAGAAGAAAAGGTAGAGGAAAAATCTTCTCTAATTCAAAACAAGGAAAAGCACTAGGATTAAACAGGGAAAGCCTCATAATCCCACAAGGACCCCTATTCTGATTGAATAACCATCAAGTAAAAGAGAGGAGCTAGAACATATTGGAAGGAAGATTGAGAAAGCCACATATCTCGGAGCCATCTCAGAGACTCCCATAACCTATGTAAGAAAGCATGTCACCAGGTCAACCTCCTCTAGGAAGCCCAAAGCACCCATCACACTCCAACAAAAAACAAAAGGCTTTCTACAAAGAACACAAAACCTGCTACAGGAAATCAGACAGTGCTACAAGGAGAGCAGAAAATGCTACAGGAAGATCATAAGGGGTAGAAATAAGGCAAAGAGGCAACAAAGCAGTTACAAGAGGGGGAAACTTCTCCAAGAACATTTGAGAGAGATTTTCCAAAGCCGCAGTAACCTAGTTCACAACCCAATTTGAGCTCCTATTACAAGTTCATTGAAGGAGGCAGAGTGATCCCACCATTTTTTTAGTCTGTCTCTTCTTTGAACTTGAAGAAAAGAGAGGAAGGCCAAATAGGTGGATGCAGATTGCCAAAGATAAGAAAGTGGAAGATGTGGGACTTGTGGAAAAAATATCCTAGAAATGGGCAAGGAGTTGAGTGAGTTAATGGATAGAGAGTACATAATGAGAACACAATTGCAAGAAGAAAAAAAATGGTTGAGGAAGAAATTACAAAAGAAGGAGTCCCAATTGGCCAAAATGGAAAGCCTCTCCATGGAGGCACTTCAATGCAGACTGCCATCCAAATCCTATTCACTTTTCCTAAAAGACCGATGGATGTAGTTATAGAAGACAATAGAAAAACACAGGTCCATTCCATTCCAGGACTACAAGCAGTTCATTGAGTTGTGTGATAAGAGTGGCATTGAAGACAAAACCAAATTAGTTGAATTCTACCTACACAACCTCACCTTAACTGATAGGAATATTTGGTATCCCAATGCAAAGTTGTGAGAATTTCAGCTGATGGCTCTTGTATCTTGGATGAGGCATGAGGAGGCCATGGATGAGGAGGTGAAGAGAGCATTGGTAAAGGAACAAAAGGAACCCCTCTACATCAAGGAAGAGAAGAAAAGTTTAGTGGTTGTAATTAGTAATAACAACATCATTTCCAATGATTCTAAGTTGGAACCTGGATACCTTGCCACCCAAGAACAAGTCATCTCTCACTTTGAGGACACTCTCGGGACGTTGGGGACAGAGAGTTAACAAGCATGTTAGAGAAGATGTAATAACCTGCCACACAACTCTATATCAAGGAGTATCACTCTCTTGAGAGATTGAAAATTACCTTGGATAGAACATTGTTGTACAAGAGGGACATGAAAAGATTGAAGATCAACTAGATTGGACTTAAGCTCAGTACACCTTTGTTGTTGGGTTTCCGGGAAGGAAGGAAGGAAGAAGAGGAAAGGAAGAAATGGGAAGATATAGAGTAAAATATAGGCTTCTATCATCAGGAAGAGACACCATCTACAGAAGCTTGGGATGTCAGAAAGACCACGAGGGCCATGAAAGCCGTGGACATAGATGAATAGGTTTCTCAGAGGATGAGAAACAATTTCAGTAGGGGGTGATGATGAGGCTCATCAATAGGTTTACTACATGGGTCATAATTCCATCCTCCAACTTATTAAATAAAAAATTTCTCACATTTATCTACAAATTTTGTTATATTATGCTTAGTGTGAGGAGTAAAGATGTGTTACTATGTCATGTGGCA
>APFE030244723.1:0-10902 GCA_000404065.3 Pinus taeda
ACTCCCACCATCAGGGGTCCCATACTCCCAAAATGGGTCCAAGGCTTTCGGCATATTTGTATTTTGTAAATTTGTAGTGGGCTAACTCAAAAGGAAACCTATAGCACCAAAAAAAAATTGGAATTAGTAACTTAATAAATAATAATTAACTGTAATACTAAATTACAAAATTCAAATAAGTTAATAACAAAGAATGCATAAGTCAATTAGTAATTTAATTACAATGCAATTGCAAACCATAAGCCTTCTACTGAATCACTGATATCAAATTGTTCCTTAAATAAAGAAAGGATGCTAAACTGATTTATAGACATTTATCATTTAGGCCTATTGTAAATAAAAACTTAATCTATTATAACTCCAAAACCTAGGCATTCTCGTTCGGAAGAGGAACCAGTTGCAAGGAGTCTGCAAACGAATTACTGCTAGGCACAGAAGATGGCAAAGTCAAAGAATCACACAGCTCACAACCAATCTTACAAGAATCACAAGAATGGAATTAAGAAGCCAAAAAAGCACAGACACACATCAAGAAAAGGGATGGACCCAAAGTTCCTAAGAAACCAGAGGTATGCTAGGAAGCATAATCAAGGTGGTGGAGCTGGCTCTGGCACTGGATCTGAGGAGGAATCATAAATAAGCTATTTTATTTAGATAGATGTCTCTGCCTCACATTTTCCATGTCTGAAAATGAGAAGTATGTTGAAATGTCTTGATTCAGTATTGTTAAACACGGTGTAGAATTTTGTTCTTTCTAGGTACTAGAAATCAGCTCTTCATTTTGAAAGATTTAAACTGGCATTGTTGATTTGATTAAGTAGGATATGCACTGATCACACTTTCTAGTTATACTATGTGATCTTGGATCCTGTTTGCCTGTTTTATGCAAGTTTAATTTTTATCTTAATACAATACTAATCAGGTTGGGCTTTTTACGAAGATCAAAAACTCCAAAACCCAGGTTGAATCAATTTTCTGAGTTAATCTAGCGTACAGGCATCATGTTTTTTTAATGTGAAAGGAAATTTAATTTAAATTGTAGTTAACGTGTGAAGTATCAGCAGTTAGAGATTTTTTTTTTAGCATATTGAAAGAAAGAAGGTGGTAGTTAACATGTGAAGTATCAGCAGTTAGAGAATTTTTTTTAGCATATTGAAAGAAGGAAGGTGAGTGAACATGATCTAAAGAAAATTGGGGTGCTGTTTGAGTTAATCTTGTGAAATGATACCATAACGTTATAATACAATTTATACTGTTATTTTCTGTGATCTAAAATTGAAATTAATAAACAAGTTGTAACGGACATCAACGTGAACAGCCATTACGCTGCAAACAATTTTTCAAAACCAGATTCTGTTCTGCATACTAGTTTTGGATCACAAAAATTATGAAAGACCTAACAAGCATACCAGTTTTTCAAAAGCGCTGGAACTAAGCTGCTTCATATGAGTTTATATAGCAGCTAAAGGGAAGAGATAAGTTTATATAGAACCCGTGGGAGCTGTCACCTGTGCAGTGAGAATATTTCGTAACTCGTTTGAACTTTGAACCCGTGGGCCGTGGGAGCTGTGCAGTGAGAATCCACCGGCACCGGAGAGAGTCGTGGCGTGGTTTGGAGAGTCGTGGCGTGGGCTGGAGAGTCGTGGCGTGGGCACCGGCAGAATAGTGCGCAGGTAAACGAGGGTGTAAACGAAACCCTCGGGAGTCGACAGCGAAACAGGTAAACACTGAAATGAAAAACGAAAAATTTACCAACGAAATCGCATATATATCACAACCTCCCGGCGATAATTTCCTAAATATCGCGATATTTGCCGATTTATCGCCGATTTATCGGATTTAGCGCGCGATTTTGTAAACCACAAAATACGCGATTTTTCCCTGCCGATATATCGGCTAGCCTAAAATAGCGCGATATTTGCCGATATCGCCGAAATATCGGCGATATTATCATCACTAGTTGGAAGAGAATGAAGAATATGTGACTATTGTTTTAGTTGTACAAATAGATCCAACACGGCTCATAGTGTAAAAGGAGAAGGATGCCAAGGTGAGAAGAATAATCCTTGACGGGGTTAAGGATCTTACTGTACCACATATCGCAGATTTGGATACAATAAAGAGATGCGGGATGCCATCCTAAATTTGTTCTGAGATGCCACTGTGATTGGGAAGTTAATTCTCAAAGAGAAGCTAAGAAATACTTGGATGAAAAAAGGCGAAAATTTTATTAATTACCTCACCAAAGTTCGACTTGTTAAGGATGAGTTGGCAGTTGTCGAAGATTAGTTAACAAAAGACAGGCTCGTGAGAATGACCTTGTTACCGCTCAATCCAACAGGGGTCTTAGGAGGAGTTCCAAAGGGGGAACTACTAGACCAAGTGGCAACAATGGGACAAGGACCCATTGTCAACTCAGTCGATGTCCTCTGCTCTTTATGGATTTTCACTGATGGGAGGAGTCCTAGTATAAGGGAAATCACTATGAATGATAATTAAATGATGGGATAGATAGTGATTTCAAGAACCCATTCACAGGAGAGACTCAAATGATAGGGTTTACGTGCTCTAGAATCAAGGTATGGGGCTCTCCAAGAAAGGTTCAAAGGAGGCTTAGACCTAGGGATTATAGATATTGCTTGATAAGGGATGCCCTAGACCTAAGATTCTCAGGAGAGGATGGTCTTCTAAGGTGGCCCTGTAAGATAAGGAATAATAAAGGTATGGGACCACAAAGAAGCCCAAGGGGACACAAGAAAGGCCTAGGGTTTCAGGTGAAACTTCAAACAAAAGACATAGACCAAGCAAGGGAGAAGAAGAGGGTCAATGAAATTGAATTTCACTTGATTTTTAGTGGAATGACCCTTGAGGAAGCCACTAACCAAGGAAACCTAGGGACAAGAATGATGTTGGAACTAGGGCTTGAGATATTTCCGAATCGAGGCGTGGAAAATTCTTCAAAACTTGTGAGGGCATAGGGAAAATCCCAGTCCAGTTGTAGTCCAACTCATTCTCAGAATGGATGGTTCTAATGAACTTTGCTTGATGCCCTAGGAGACCTCTAGGGTTAGGGCTTGGGAAAAATGAAAAGAGGTGAAAAGAGATAATATTTAAGGTGATCACCAAGGACTAGATCAGTGCATTGCCTATTGGGAGAGATGGAGTCAATGTGCTTTCAATTTTGGAGTTTGTTTTCCCAACCAAGGAGTCATAATGGCAACTTCGCATAGCCCTAAGAGGCAGCTACTTGGTCACCAAGGAATTTACACTTCTATTTGCCAAATATAATGACTTTTCAAAGTAATTATAGAGATAATTTACCCCTAGAAACATTCATTCACCATACCTAAAACATGTAACATATGCAATACCTCATGAATCCAAATCATCACAATTTCGCATTCAATTAGGGCACATTTCAGATTTCATGAGCGAAAATTCCATACATTAATCATGTGTACAAGAGAGAAAAACAAGTATGAAAGAGCACTTACAAGTATACCGAATATATCCAATCATCAAATAGAGACAAAAGCGAAGCTCCAAGATCAAGAAAAGACTATCCAAACATCGAAATGCATTAATGATTCTCCAATTCGTCCATCAATATGTAGTGCGAAATTATCAAGAAGAGATAGATACAAATCCAAGTGATGATGAGGAATGAAATGATCCTCTCATCAATAAATATGGTCCTCTAAGGGATTTGATTTTCCTAATTAGGCCTACTGATGCCCCTAATAATAAAATAATATGTAAAATAACATCCCTTGGTGACAAGCCCACCAAGATAGCTCCATAACATGAAAAATAAGCCTCTCAAGAGGGCCAAAATAGTGATAAAATACCTATGAGGTCCTTTGAAAGGCCAAGTGAAGTCCTTCATGCGCCAAAATGAGTGGAAGGGCTCCAAAGATAGTGATGAAGGAGATGGCCCCTTGATCTCCAAGCAAATGACCTATGGTGCTCACAAGTGGTTTGGGGGCTACAAAATCATCCTCATGGGTCTCCAACTGAATCTCACAAGAATGTATTCCATTTGCAGGGGCTGGAATAATAATGCAAGCCCTACCCTTGTCATCCATGGTGAGACACAACCTCATCTGAGCCCCAGATCAACTGCCAAGTGTACGGTGCAAGTGTGTAGCTAATTGGGCAAGGTGATCCAAGTGCATCATCATCATCGAACAAGTGGAACACGAGCGAGCAATGAGTGGTGTTGAAGGATCCCATGGCATGGCTATCTACTCTCTGCTATAGTGGAGGCCCATGGCTCTTAACGCACACCGTACAAATGCCAATAAGACCCTCTGGAGGGCTTGGGCCCTGTATAGGAAGACCAAACCCCAAGATGAAGACCCACCTACAATCTTGTATAAAATCCATTATGTCTCCTCACCTTCCAGTATAACAAATCATTAGTGTAATTGAGAAAATGAGCTTACAAATCATGGTACCAAGTGGGCACTTCATAGTGCCATGCCCTTCCATAATGGGTTTTAGAGTGTACTAATGTCTCCAAGTTCAAGAGGGAGTTTAATCAAGGACCCTATTAGGTGGTTTCAACCCCTAAGGGAGTGACATGTCCATGGTACATCCATCCTATGGTTGGTGTCATGTGATATAATGTTGGAACATTGTGGGGCATCAAGGAAAGGCTCCAAGCCACATGCCATGCTCCAAGGGTAGCTATGATGATAGAGGCCCATACTTGCGTGTATAGATGCAGGAGGGTGCAATCATGGTACACGAGTTACCCCAGCCTTTGTTTTCAAACCCTTCTTAATATGCCTTTTGCCTTTTATTGATTTTTCTTTTATAAGTGCTCGGGGCTCCAAAGAAAAAGAGCGCGATGTTTAAGATATGGCAGTGATTACCCCCTTAAGGTTGGGCAGTTCATCGTCCACTAGGGGTTGGGACAATCATGGGTCCCTTAACTATGCAAGGGACCAATATAAGGAGCCCTAAGAACCAAGGTGATGGCCATAATGATAAGGGTAGAGCTCATAATGGCTTTTGCCCACGTGCTAAATTTATATGTTGCAACCATCTTTCGCATTTTGTGGTACATTTACTATGGAGAGTGACTAAATTATCCCTTTCACTTTCTTTTTAGCTACATTGTAATATCCCCAATTTTCTGAGCATGGGAATTTTGCCTAATTTTGGTAATATTAAGTAAAGGGGAAAATATTATTTTGGATAAACGAGGCAAGTATCATTACCCTTTCTCTTGAAAAGACTAGGCTTGCAAATATATTCAAAGGAATATGGTTTGTAACCAGATTCAAAGGGACTTTTCAAAGAAAGGCTTATAAGAAGCTTTGTTGCAGAAAAAACCCTTCAATGAAGAAACCCTACAAAGTTTGTAAAAGGAGCAACTCTAGGTATGTTTCAGTCCACTAGACTTATAAATGGTCTTCTTCATTACAAGGTACAATCATTTTGAATTTGCATTGTATTACTAACTCTCTTATGTCAAGGATTTCTAAATCCTTAAGATTCTTGTTAGGGTTATTGCATCTACCCTCATCACGTTATCTTTTTCCATTTGTTCATTCTTGGTAAAACCCTAATCTTTAGGGTTCACTAGAAAATCCTAGCCTCTTGATGTTGAAGGTATGTTGACAATGAAACCCTAGCCTACTTAGATTTTGATGTTAAAGATTAGAACTAATGATGAAATCCTACTATATTGATGCTTAGGGTTTTGATTGTGTAAAACCCTAGTCTTTTAGGGTTTTGATTGTGTAAAACCCTAGTCTTTTAGGGTTTACTATTGGTATTTAGAACATATAATTAAACCCTAGATTTTTAGGGTTTGGTAAAATAGGGTTTATGAACAAAACCCTTGTAATAGTTTGTAATGTTCCAAATTGAAATTTATAGCTAATAATACACACATGAACTAGATTATAGCAAATAAATTTTACTACACATGCACCAGTTAATAAAACACAAGAAATAGGGCAAATAATTGAGCCAAATTATTAATGTGGAGAATTGAGTAAATTAGATGATAAGAAAGATAGAACCTAGGCTTGCTACAACAAGCAAGGTAAGATCCCAAGTGAATATGATGGTACCCAAATGCTGGAAATGGCTCTACTACCAAATCTGTGTCCACCCAGAAAACTATTGGTACTCTTGGAAAGGAATTGTTGATTTATCCCTCCAAACTACTCCAAAACTTCTAAGAAAATAGCCACAGGCACTACTCCACCAACTCAAACAAACCCAGAAATATCTCACGGACCTAAGTGGTGGAAATGGTCCCTGGTTAAATTGCACCCTCCTCCAACCATTTCTACTACTGGATGTTGAATGGAACTAGGAATTCTACCCTCAAAAGTGTTCAGAAAATTCTATAAAATTAATTTTAGCCTCCTCTTGCCAAACCCAACTAAAACCCAAAAAGGGTTTGGGCTGAATCCACCGAACCCCGGTGACCCCCAACAAGTGCAAATTGTTCAATTTGGCCAGAAAACACCCCACAGTTCAAATATTGTTGAATTAGGCCCAAATCTCCCTCCAAGAAATCCTCCCTAACTCCTGCGAATTTCTCCCCTCAATCACCAAGCAGATCCCAACTCCGAATGCTCCCCAAAATCTAAATCTCTGCAAGTCCACAAAGGCTGCCAGTAAACTCCTGCGCAGGCCCTGGAATAGACAAATTGGCCCTCTAAAATGTAGCACTCTCACCCCTACAAATCACCAAGGAAAAACTCGTTTCCCTTAGGATAATTCTCTACAAATTCTCCGGCTAATACTCCAATGATTGCTAGATTCTCTCAGCCCCCATGAAATTCTCCTATGCCCTTGGAGTAGCAAGCATCAACTGAAAGAAACTTGTAAAATAGCTCTTCAATGATTCAGAATCAACTCCCCAAATTCTCTCCTAGGGTTATACTCGAAGTTCACCAAAGAAAGAGTTGGAATTTTTGCTTGGAAATTCCTTGTGCTAAACAACACAGTTGTCTTGGCTACACAGTTCAAGAGAACTAATGTTTGAAGTGTAAAATGACCAAAGGTACCAAAATTGAGGCCCTCAAGCTCTATTTATAATTTGCTAGCCTCTTCTCCCCTTGTGGCCCCACTCTCTCTCTCTCTCCTAATTCACACTTCCTTTTCTTTTCTCTCTCCTCCAAGAGTATGAGTTCCCTCCCTAGGTTGAATTTCTCTTTCTTGTTGCCCCCACATTCCACTAGAGTTGCAATTTTCCCTTCTTTTTTTCTTCTAAGTCCCAAAATTGGAAATGTCCCATCTTTCCAAAATTGCCTCAAACGCGAAAAATAAAAATTGGGGACATCACATAGTTGAAGTAAGGTCCTAGGAATGAAACACTAGGTGTATGTTCTTTTGTATGATCGAAACCCTAGCTTGATCAAAATTGTTGTATATCAAACTTTGATGTCTTGATGTTTGTATCTAGGGTTTACATCAAAAACCCTAGTAGATATTGATATGAGATTCTAGAGCATGATAATGTAACCCTAGATATAAAATGCTAGGATGCTAACTTTATTATAGATATCTATGATTTAATTTTATTTATGAAATCTAGAGTTTGTGACAACCCTAGTAGAATTTGACATGAAATTCTAGGACATAATATTGAAAATGTAAAGTGCTATGATTGGATTGCTAACTTAATTAGTTATTGATATCCAAGATGATGGAGTCTAGGGTTTGCGACAAAAAAACCCTAGCTAGTTGTTGAAGTCCAAAATATAAAAGATGTAACCCTTGTTGACTGTGAACCCAGCTAGGTTTAGGTATTTGATTATTTTGATGCTTCAATTGTAATGACATGATATAGTTGACTTCATGCTTCTATTTGTACTTGGTTGTACTTGTTGTTAAAGATTTGCAGGTACATAATATTCAAAATGTTGAAGATGTTTATAATTGAAGATGACTCGATAATAATATTAAAAGCATAATATATAAAGGGAGCTATAAGAATGTCGATGATACAAAAGACAAATAGATAACATTGCTGCCATAAGAAAGAATGATATTCTTGAAGAAATGAAGCTTTGAAAGGTTGAAGTTTCCCTGATGTTATGAAACGGATGATCTCCCTAAGTAGAGAAGGAGCTTAGATGACAGCGAGTGTATATCTCCCTAGTTTAGAGGGAGGGCATAATGTGACAACTAAGACCTTGAAGAAAGAATAAAGATCATGGTTGAAGCATTATAGATAAATATTCATGAGTGGCAAAGATGTAAAAGAAGTGCTTAGGCTGAGTTTGGTGCTGCTATAGAAGTTATAGAAGATAGCTTCCGACAAGACGTGTTTGATAATTTGATGACAATCTAAATAGCATCAAAATGATTGAGGATCCCAAAGGTTTGTACTAAAAATGTATATATAGTGAATTTTTATTCTAATTGGGGTTTTGCTTGTGTAGATCTCTCCATAAGAAGTTTGAATGTTTGAAGCATGCATGGATTGGTGGATATATTTGGTTTAGTACATAAGGCGAGATGAAGTTGTTGATTTGGGGTAGCATCAAATGTGCTATAAGCCTCAAATTTTGCAGGGAATCGTGGGCACATGTATTCCAAAGAACCCAGAAAACGTTTTGGGAAATTCCACCCAGAAGTGATTTTATTAAAATAATTAATATTTTTAATGGGGTTCCTAAGTCTAAACTTAGGAAAATTAAAATATTTAATCGGTATTAATCTAATTAAGGGTGAAACTTCTAGAAAAAGATACATATCAAGCCAAAATGATCTGAGCCTTTGATTATGTTCTAATCTAGGCCGTTGGTTGTCCAACAGGAAGATATAAGAAAGGGCTTGAGGGTCATTTGGAAAACACACCATGAGATCAAGAAAATCGATTTTTCTAAACTGAGAAATTCTTAGGAGGGAAAATCGATTGAGGGGATCTCTTGCAGCAAAGGGGTAGTGAGAATTCAGGAGAAGGAATCTTCGGAGAGTACAAGGTAGGGGGAGAACAAAAAGACGTCCAGAGAAAGGTTGATGCTGGCCCATGTAGTGCTGAGGCAGAGGCAGTGCAGTCCTTCAGGGGAAGTCGAGTTTCCTGCTAAGGGAAGTCGAAATTCAGTTGTCAAAAGCCAGGGTGTGAGTCTGGGAGGCAAAAGGTCGATTCCTTAGCCAACAGAGGATCCAGAGGAGAGGCAACATAATACCGAGGAGGGGTGACATAGAAACTGCCCAGGGTGACACAGTTCTGCGCAAAGGCCACGCAGAGGGTGACGCAGAGCCTCCAGAGCAGTAGGAGCAGTCATTGATTCTCCAGTGACAGCGTGAGATCATTTCACTGGTCTTTTGTTCAATATTCTCTCTATATCGCATTGCTAGTCGAGAATCCTAGAATTGTACTTAGAATTTCTCCTGCATAATAATAAAACCCTCAGATTTGTTGCATTGATTTTCCTGCATTGGATTTTTTTGAGGACTATTATCCAAAAATAATGGTGTCTATGTGTTTCCATTTTCCTTGCTCGGTTTCTATGTTTGAGAATCATATTTAATTTGGTGTAGGCTGCTTCAGTAATTTTCTTCAATGTTTCAAGAAGAATTCTGAAATAAGCTTGTAATGTAATTTACAATCTAGGTGAAGTAAATTTAGCTGGTTGCAATAGGATTCCTGAGATTGTTAGATATAGGAATTTCCAAATGGTATCAAAGTTGTTGATGTGAAACAGGGAAGAGCAGATCTAGCTCTGAAGCAAGGGCCAGCTTGTTGCAACAAGCAACAGTTTGAATCTCTTGAGGGATTGCGCAATTCTAGCCAGGAGGGCTATATTTTCGTGGGTGTCTCTCTCTGAGTGAGCTGATAGAGAGGTAAGACTGCCAGATCGAAAACTTGCCAAGGCAGAGGAACTACACAGAGCCACACAGAGTTAGAAGGACGCAGTTTCTACAAACTGAGTGGTGGGTAGAAAAGCCATCAGAAGGAGGAAACATATTGCATAGTGAGGGGATACTTCTTCAGTGATTTCTTGTCAAGGAAATCAATATTTCTCATTTGCTGTGCAGCAGAGGAGAAGTAGCTTACCAGCTCCATCATGAAATGCGCAAGGCAACCTAGGAGCTACGTAGTAGGGAGAAAGATGGAGTTGTTTGACATTTTTCGGAGGATATGTCAACGAGTGGCTTGAGGGATCAGGACAGGTTGGACGAAGCGTCCAACTATGTCATCTGGAAGGCTAGAATGTCTTTCCTTTTAGATGAGCATGCCCTCAAGACGTATGTTGATAAAGTGGTAGATGAACCTGCGGATGCGGATCCGCTAAAGAAGTACAAGGCTGAGATGTCAAAAGCCAAGAGGATGATCTTGGATGGAGTCAAGGATCACGTGGTGTGCCATGTTGTTAGCAGAACGACTGTTAAGGAGATGTGGGATGCTTTGGCCACATTGTATCAGGGATCTTCCGAGCAGCGGAAGATGTACTTCGATAGAAGTTGAGATTTGCTCAGATGCAAAAGGGAGAATGTGTGGATTCATTCCTCACGAAATTCAAGGAGACTCGTGATAAGTTGTCGGCTGCGGGGCACACACCTCAGGGTTCAGAGTTAGTGAGACTAGCTCTAAAATTCGTCTCGGATGAATGGCAAGTCTTTGTCCAGAGCATCCTGGGTAGAGCAGCATTGCCAAATTGGGACGAGATGTGGGCAGCTCTTAAATAAGAAGAGCTGAGGAGAGACCTGTTCAAGATCAAACTTGACAGGAGCAACAATAGCAGTGGGTCGAAGCCCAAAGTAGAGGAGGAGGACAACGCAGCCCTTGCATCGAAGGGACAACAGGGGGAACAAAGACGAAAGAAGGACGTCTCCAAGGTGAAGCGCTTCAAATGTGGCAAGATGGGCCACTATGCATCCCAGTGTCCTTTGAATAAAAAGGACAAGGATGAGAAGCATGAT